>WNWU01000003.1:1218332-1284607 GCA_012654045.1 Ptyas mucosa
TAGAATAGAATAGAATAGAATAGAATAGAATAGAATAGAATAGAATAACAGAGTTGGAAGGGATCTTGGAGGTCTTCTAGTCCAACCCCCTGCTCAGGCAGGAAGCCCTATACCATTTCAGACAAATGGTTTTCCAATCTCTTTTTAAAAACTTCCAGTGCTGGAACATTCACAACTTCTGGAGGCAAGTTGTTCCACTGGTTAATTGTTCTAACTGTCAAGATCACTGGGCATGTCTCTAAATGGGGGAGGCAAAACAATCTGGGTTCAGGAGTGGAAAAGTCATAATTAAGCTGCAGTTTTAAAATATACTCACACATAGACTAAGCTGGTTAAGTGATCATGAATTTGCAGGGACTATATGGCTATGCTAAACTAATACCTTTTTTAAAGTCAATGTATTCATGTGAGGACAAGTGAAGAAATTATCTTATGACACTTATGACTCTGAAAAGAGAGAGAGAGAGAGAGAGAGAGAGAGAGAAACCCACTGATCTTCTTAAAAGGATATTTATGAAATGCAAGGGCATTTTATCAACTACTGACTATAAAATTATTGCAAAAGTTGAAAATTAAAGAGGGAGCTATCCAGATTGGAAATTCCCTTAATGTCCCTAGTCAGTAATATTTCCATTTACTCTAATTCTCAATAAAGTGCAATGAGTTACAGTTCTGAAAAGTAAATAGTTAGTACTAAAACTGCTCAAACTTGCAAATACTAACTGAGCATCAATTTATTAATATTATTAAGCTCCAAGTATTTAAAATTGTTTCCCCTTCTGTTGTATTAAGATTACAATTTAATGGTACAGTCTGGAGGATCCAAGACTTTGAAACAGTTAAATATGGCTTGCGTCCCAATTTTTTCACACTTGGATAACAAACTTGATATGTTGGAAATGAGGATCAGTTAGAGAAGGCTTTAGATTTATGAGCTGAGAGCTGCAACAATATTGGTCTGATGGCTAATCCATTCAGAGTGTTTGATCCAGTAGCACACTTGGGCACTAGGGAAATAGAAGTGGATAGATCCAGCTGTCCCACATGAAAAATTGTCTATGGCAGGGGTGTTATACTCAAGGCCTACAGACCAGATCCGGGGTGCTTAGATCTGGCCTGTGGGGCTGCCCTGGAAACAGCAAAGCAGCGGCCCGCGGTACCTCTGCCAGCAAAAATGGAGCTCGGGAGGGCCAAGCATGGCCGTCCCAGGTTCCATTTTCAACTGCGATGGCCTCCTGCAGCCCTCTGCCTGAGCTCTGTTTTTGCTGGCAGAAGCTTCAGGAGGCAGATGCGGCCGAAAACAGGGCCCGGGAGCCTGTTTTCATTGGCAGAGCGCTTGGGCCACCACAGGCACCCCCGACACGAGTGACATCATGCTGGTCTATGGAGATTCTCAATCATCCAGGTTACTGTTGTCTCAAAAGTGCTTTTCCAAAAGTCAACTGGATTTGAAAATATTTCACTTCTCATCCAAGAAGCTTCTTCAGTTTTGAAGAAGCTTCTTGGATAATTAGTGAAACATTTTAAAGGAAAAAACCCAAGAAAGTCCAACTGTCTTTTGGAAAAGCATCTTTGGGACACATGGAAAATTAAACCAAGGTATGTGTCTAGTCATATGAGCCACCACCAACTGTTTTATGGTGCCTATATTCCATCCTTCATCCACATCTTGGCATTTGCTAGCATAGTGCCCTACAAAAAAAAAGTAAATACCAATTTCTCCAAAATTCTGCAGATTGGCTTCAGACGGTCATGCACAACAGAGTGTATTCCAAGTAACAATGTGGGCACATCAGGCCCCCAGTCTATAAAGGTTATGGCATCTATACAAGATAAACCACTCCATGAAACGGCCATCTCTTGTCTGAATGGAAGCAGGGGTCTTTATTTATTTGTTTTATTTTTTGCTTAAATTTTTAAACCGCCCTTCTCCTTCCGGACTCAGGGCGGTGTACAGCCAACTAAAAACCATTGAATACAAAAGTTAAGACCCTTTAAAATAATTTAAATAGAATTTGGCCCATGATTTAAAACAATTCAAATTAAAATCCATATAAAACTTTAAAAACCAAGTATGGGGTCAAGCCAGCCCAGCTAACCAGAAGAAATGGGTTTTAAGGGCCCGACAAAATGCACGGAGATCTGGGATCACTCGTATCTCTGGGGGAAGGTCATTCCAAAGAGTAGGTGCAACCACAGAGAAGGCTCTCCCCCTGGAGGTCGCCAGCCGACATTGTCTGGCCGACGGCACCCTGAGGAGGCCCTCTCTGTGGGAGCGGACTAGTTGGTGGGAGACAATTGGTGGCAGAAGGCGGTCCCGTAAATACCCCGGCCCTAAGCCATGGAGCGCTTTAAAGGTGGTCACCAACACCTTGAAGCACACCCGAAAGTCCACTGGAAGCCAATGCAGCTCACGCAGGAGTGGTGTCACGTAGGAGTGCCCCGTCGCTCCCATAATCCCCCGCGTGGCCACATTCTGCACCAGTTGGAGCCTCCGGGTGCACCCCAAGGGGAGCCCCATGTAGAGAGCGTTGCAGTAGTCCAGGCGAGAAGTAACGAGTGCTTGAGTGACCGTGCGTAAGGAGTCCCAATCTAGAAAAGGACGCAACTGGCGTATCAGGCAAACCTGATAGAAAGCCCCCCTGGCCACAGCCATCATATGCTCTTCTAAAGACAGCCGTGAGTCCAGGAGGACGCCCAAGTTGCAAGTCCTTTCCGTGGGGGCCAGTGATTCGCCCCCAATAACCAGCGATGGCGCCAGCTGGCTATACCGGGACACCGGTAGCCACAGCCACTCGGTCTTGGAAGGGTTGAGTCGAAGCCTGTTTCTCCCCATCCAGACCCGCACGGCCTCAAGGCACTGGGACATCACTTCCAAGGCATCATTGGGATGGTCTGGGGTGGAGATGTACAGCTGGGTCTTGTGAATCAAATCAACATTCTACATTGAGAAAAGCTCATTCTGATCCCAGCCATGAAAATAAGTTATGCAGCTCAGCAACTAGCTTGCAAAATTCCTATTTCAGAGCAAACAAAAATAATAATTATAGCAAGGAGAGCTGATTCATGGCTTCTAACTTAAGCTGGAGATGCCAAGGATCCAAGAACTTACCTGGGCCACGTCATTTTTTTCAAAGTTTTCAAGCTGTTGCTGGAAGCCCGTATTTGGGCTGGCATATGATCTTGACACTCGGACAATGGATAATGCATCCTCCCAGCCAAAATCGGTGATAGTCATTACATAGGCCACAACCAAGGTTGCACTCCTGGAAACACCGGCAAGACTGCATCACCATGCCAATACAAGTGAAAAAAGATGCAAGGTGAAAATATGTCGTAAACTGAAGACCATGGCTGGACAGAAAATAAGCATGGTAAGAGAGAGAATAAACAAACCCACATGAGATATGAATGAACTAATGTTGAAAAGAAACTGCAGTTCAGTGAGAGAGCACATGCTTTGCGTGCAGAACATCCCATATTTAATCCTTGGCAATTCCAGGTAAGGCTGGAAAAACTCTGCTCTAAAATTGTGGATGGCAGCTGTTAGTCAACACCACCAAGAGACTGAATACAAAGCAGGCTCTGAAACCTGAGTGCTTAAGTTAGGAAAATTTAAGTGAGAGAAACCCTACAAAACATCTCAACTTTATTAAATTAATTGACACAGACTCCAAGAATTCTTATCATGATATCGATTCCTGCGTCAGTCCTTTAAAAAACATAGTTCTCCAAGTACTTTAGTCGGAGAACCATATCCCAGACTAGTAAGATTGACTTTGGCAGGAGCTTAGCCAAGTTTTACTTTTTTCTAAGACAACCTACAGGGAGAGTAACGCTAGTATATCCAGTAGTGTCACAAAACAGAAATTCACAGCTTCAAAGGGAAATCAATGTATTACGGCTCGTCCTCAACTTACAACAGTTCATTTAGTGACCGTTCAAAATGAGAACAGCACTGGAAAAAGTGACTTATCATCATTTTTCACACTTATGACCATTGCAGCATCTCCATGGTTATGCGATCAAAATTCAGAGGCTTCACAACTGACTCATATTTATGACACTTGCAGTGTCCTGGGGTCATGTGATCACCTTCTGTGACCTTCTGACAAGCAAAGTCAATGAGGAAGCCAGATTCACTTAATCACCGTGTTACTAACTTAACAAATGCAGTCATTCATTTAATAACTGTGGCAAGAAAGGACATAAAATGGGCCAAATTCACTTAACAAATGTTTCACTTAGCAACAGAAATTTTGGGCTCAATTGTGATGGTAAGTCAAGGACGACCAGTACTGTGTATCCATAAAAATGAAAGAATACAATTTAGAACCTCTTGTTAAGTACATACCAGTGGACAAGACATCCTTCACCGCTAAGCCGACACTCATGGATAAAAGCAATGCTTTCTTTAAAATGTCTTGCTCTAGAAATAGAATAGGAAAGTTTACTAGTAGAATTCAAGAAGTTAAGAGCAGTTTGTGTTGGGACCAGTTTGGGGCAACAGTGAACACAATCAAATTGACTTGGATGGACTTAAAAAGATATTTCAATGAATGTGTAAGTGTATTCCCTACATTTCTTGGACGGGAAAGTTTGATAGAACCCTAGCCAAGATATTTCGTTAGCGTTGGGTTGCCAACACCTCAGTTTTCTACCCTTAAGCTAAATGTTCCAGTATGCAGTCTGTGTTTTAGAGAAACAGTTAAAACTATTGAAGTAGATCTCTGTCTTACATAAACTGCAATATAAATAGAAAATATTTATAATAGATGCCCATAAAATGTAAATGTCTTATACATACATTCCCGAATAAAGCTTCTCTTATTACGCAAGATAAGAAAGCCCTACAACAGAGATGTCAAACTTGATTTCATTGAGGGCCGCATCAGAGTTGTGTTTGACCTCAGGGGGCCAGGGTGGGCATGGCCAACCCGACGTCACTCGTGTTGGGGGTGACTGTGGTGGCCTAGCTCTGCCAGCGAAAATGGGCTCCTGAACTCTGTTTTCGGCTGTGATGGCCTCCTACAACCCTCTGCCAGCAAAAATGGAGCACAGGAGGGCTGCCCGTGGCCCTCCCGTGCTCCTTTTCGCTGGGAGAGGCACCATGGGCCAGTGCTGTTTCCAGGGGGGCCCTGCGGTCCAATCTAAGAACCCCGTGGGCCAGATATAGCCCGCAGGTCTTGAGTTTGACACCCCTGCCCTACAATAAAAAATCATTCTGAAATAAATTCTGAAAAAGCATTATACAGTATGATATTCAACTCTCTAATCCCAAACAAAATTTGGGAAAGCTGCTGTAATAATTTCTAAGTTTTATTAACCCATCCTTAACAAAGAGATCAGAGCTTTTAATGGACTTCTGGGCAGGGAAGAAGAAAGGAACAGAGAGGAAACAAGGGGTTCACTCGAATTCCACTTAGCTCTGGCCGCTCTCACAATCAGCAGAGTCACATGGAATGTGACCCTCAAAAAGAAAAACTTCCCCACCTCTACATAGCCAAGTATATCGAGATTGGCCTTAAATACAACTCAACTAGTTTGGCCATTTTTCAATTCAATTACATAATTAAAGTAACAGCCAATATACATGTCACAGTCAGTCACCGCCAAACAATCTAGGATGCCACAAAGAGTGTAACAAAGTAATTTAAAACATGTACATGTATCTACAATAAAAAGAATGCAAGCACCAGTATATGAGGCACGTAGGGATTATTGGAGTGATAATTAAACCAGTTCCATGCTTAGCGCTCCACTAAAGTACAGTTTTCACTGTTTTTTAAAACACAAGTGGGGGACATTTTCTTTCCCCCTTCTCTTAATCTGGAAAAAACATTTTCACTAATGGAAACTTCTCAGCCTTGCTTTCAGAGGGTAAGCTTCTATGAAGGCTAGAACACACAATGATAAGTCTATGCCATACAAGAAACAGAATTTGATGGAAGGTGTATGGCAGGGGTGAAATGCTGCCAGTTTGGACCAGATCGCCCGATCTGGTAGCGATGGCAGTTCAGATGGTGGTTCGGAGAACCGGTAACAGAAATCCCTGCCCACCCCCACCCCCCATGCCCAGCTGAGCCTCACGATCATCAGAAGCTTCTTTTTTTACTTTTAAAAGCATTTTTTCCTACAAATGCTTTTTAAAAAAAGCCTCTGATGATCGTGCGGTTCAGCTGGGTTCGTCAGTCTTTTAAAAGCATTTTTTCTACAACCTCTTCGGTAGAAAAAATGCTTTTAAAAGGCTCTGACAATCCCAGCTGAGTTGCCTGATCATCAGAAGCTTTTTTTCTTTTAAAAGAAAAAAAAAACTTTTAAAAGAAAAAAACGTCTCTGACAATCAGGCAACTCAGCTGGGATCATCAGAGCCTTTTAAAAGCATTTTTTAAAACCTCTTTAAAAACCAGCCGAAGAGGTTGTAGAAAAAATGCTTTTAAAAGTAAAAAAAAAATAATGTTGGCCACGCCCACCCAGTCATATTACCCCCCCACACCAAGCCACACCCACAGAACCAGTAGTAACACATTTTACATTTCACCACTGGTGTATGGGTGTTTTTTTCCCCTGGATACAGGATTCCCACATGTCTGCCTTTGGGGAAAAGCTAAAAAAATCTTCTAACTAATTCAAATCAAGCAATTCAGGAGGACACTACTTAAAATACTTCTGAAGGTAACTCTATCTGGGTATGTTCTTCAAAAAGGTCACAATTCATTCATTCTTCAAATAAACAAACTAAGTTTTTTTTCCCCTTAGTTAATAAGTGGCCCAAACTGAATTCCACTGCTTTGGAAAAAGGGCTAAGAATAAAAGCTGACTTCCACATTGGAACAACTAAAACGCATCAATCCAACTCCATCCCAAGCAGCTGCTTTAGAAGGATATCGTGGATGATGGTATTAAAAGCTGTTGACAGGAGAATAAACAACCTTGCATTTCCTTCATCCTTCTATTGGGCTAAGGCAACTAAAGGAAACTCAGAGCCAAACTGAAATGGCTTTACATCCTCAATGTCATTCAAGGGTATGTAAACCCTTGAATGAGTACCTTCACCACAAAATGCAGATAATGGTTGATATAATCATCAATCTTCATGAAAAGTTAATTTTTTTTTGCATGACATAACAAAGGGCAAAATTGTAACTAAATAATTGAGAGGCTGGGAGGCTGAAGGTCAACATTTCTTCTGCGTAAACTACAAAACCAGGATCATGAGTAAAGGACAATTATTTTGAACAGATTTTCAGTTAGAAGATGGATCTGAACCAGGGGTGAAATGTAAAATTTGTTACTACCGGTTCTGTGGGCGTGGCTTGGTGGTGGTGGGGGTAATGTGACTGGGTGGCTGTGGCCAACTTTTTTTTTTTTTTAAACTTTTCAAAGCATTTTTTCTAATGCTTTGAAAAGCCTCTGCCAATCAGGAAACTCAGCTGAGATCGTCAGAGAGGCATTTTAAAAAATATCTCTCTGCCAATCAGGAAACTCAGCTGGGATCGTCAGAGACTTTTCAAAGCATTTTTTTTACCACCTCTTCAGCCAAGAGGTTGCAGAAAATAATGCTTTGAAAAGCATCTGACTATCCCAGCTGAGCCACGCGATCATCAAAGGCTTTTTTTTAACTTTTAAAAGCATTTTTTTGTCGGAAGAGGTTGTAGAAAAAATGCTTTTAAAAGTAAAAAAAAAAAGCCTCTGATAATCCTGCGGCTCAGCTGTGCATGGGGGGGGGAGGGGCAGGAATTTTTGCTACCGGTTCTCCGAACCACCCGCTCCCATCACTACTGGATCGGGCGATCCGGTCCGAACCGGGAGCATTTCACCCCTGATCTGAACCTGGTCCATTTCACTTCTAGGCATCTATGGTGATTCAGATCCAAAATGTTTCTGTAAAGGTCTCTTACAACAAAGCACAGCTGAATATAAATACAAAATATATTTTCTTGTATATAAAAAACACCATGGTGGGGAAGTGGGTCTATAAAGATTAAATGACAAAAAACAGACCCGGCTACATTCTGACTGGGCTCTTGTAATTAGGCTACTCCTGATAGTCCTGGACAAAGAACTGGGTGGATGGGGAAATTGCATAGGAATAAAACCATCCCCACATTTCCTGTTCTTCTCTTGTTTAAAAAAGAACTTCATTTTTTCTGATATTCTTTTCAGATCTGGGATACCAAGTCAGGTTGAACTGCACCTGGAACAACCCTGGAGACCATAATAGGCCATTTACGGAAGTCTCGATCAGGTTGATGAAGCAGATCAGGTGAGCTCCAGAATCCCTTAGGATAAAGTTTACATAGCTTGTTTCTCATTTTCATCAATATTATGGAGAATATCCTCTGTAAGAACACTGATTTGAAACTCCCTCTTGAGGAAGGCTAATTTGGCCCCTTGTGTTATTTCACTTCAGACAGCTTATGACAAACCTAGCATCCCTAACAAAGCTTAGCATTTCAACTGTTTTAAATGCACCTAAACTCTCAGTTTTAAATTACTTCCCTCCTATTTCTTCTATTTGTTTAGCACACTATTTGTAAAGTTGGGGAGGGGGGGAATTAACAGTTTAATTTAAATATCAAGTCTTCTTTGGTCCAAAAGCTAACTAACATAACTTTTAGGAATGACTGACTGACTGAGATTTATTTATTTATTTATTCATTTATGTATTTATTTATTTATGTATGTATGTATTTATGTATCAGTGGTGAAATGCAAAATTTGTTACTACCAGTTCTGTGGGCGTGGCTTGGTGGGGGGGGTGTTAATGTGACTGGGTGGGCGTGGCCAACTTAAAAAAAAAACTTTTAAAAGCATTTTTCTACAACCTCTTCAGCCGAAGAGGTTGTAAAAAAATGCTTTTAAAAGCCTCCAACGATCCCAGCTGAGCCACACAATCATCAGAGGCTTTTTTTTTAAAGGATTTTTTTCAGCCGAAGAGGTTGTAGAAAAAATGCTTTTAAAAATAATTTTTAAAAAGCCTCTGATGATTGTGCAGCTCAGCTGGGCATGGGGCGGGGGGCAGGGATTTTTGCTAGCGGTTTTCTGAACCACCTGCCACCATTGCTACTGGATCAGGTGATCTGGTCCAAACCGGGAGCATTTCACCCCTGGTATGTATGTATGTATGTATGTATTTATTTATTTGATTTATATTGCCGCCTATTTGCCCATGGTGACTCATCAGATTAGTCTTATCTGATCAGATTTATCAGAGGTCTGATAGAGTTACTTTGGGTGCCTGATGAAATCAGAAGACAATATTATAATACTGGCCTCCCTTGAAAATTAACAGTAATCCAACATGTCCTGCTAACCAATGGCTATTAAGTCCCAGAAATCATTGCCCAATACATTTGAAGAACAGAAAAAAGGGGAAGGTCGTGGCATGACTTGCACTGC
The DNA here is from genome assembly GCA_012654045.1 of Ptyas mucosa. Lineage (NCBI taxonomy): Eukaryota > Metazoa > Chordata > Lepidosauria > Squamata > Colubridae > Ptyas > Ptyas mucosa. Next base: position 1,227,735 of record WNWU01000003.1, read on the forward strand.
TTGTATGTAAGAATATGTGTAGAATTCTTTATTGGCCAAGTCTGATCGGACACACAAGGAATTCATGTGCATAAGCTCTCAGTGTACATACAAACAACAAAGTGATAAGTCATAGATCCTAACTCATAGGATTAAAGAGCCGAGGTGGCACAGTGGTTAGAGTGCAGCACTGCAGGCTACTTCAGCTGACTGCTAGCTGCAGTTCGGCAGTTCAAATCTCACCAGCTCAAGGTTGACTCAGCCTTCCATCCTTCCGAGGTCAGTAAAATGAGGACCCAGACTGTTGGGGGCAATATGCTGACTATGTAAACCGCTTAGAGAGGGCTGTAAAGCACTATGAAGTGGTATATAAGTCTAAGTGCTATTGCTATACAATACATTCACAAATCATAAGATACAAAGAACAGTTGATAAATCATAATATACCAATTGGAGAAGGTAGTAGGAAAGATGAGAGGTGAGACAGATGAGAAGAGCACTCTGGTTTTGGATTTAACCACTGATCCCTATGGAAAGAGCAAAAATGCCTCTCATACGGCAATATTGGGATCATCTTGAGAAGCTGATGCAGCGGGCAGCGTATTATGAACCACCACTTGGGAAAAGATTGGAAAAAAACGTGAGTCCTGCTCGTATCCAGTGAGCTGAAATTGTCAACTGATGCAGTTGCAACTGGGAACTCGATGTTCTATGAGAGAAGCAAATATGCTAAAAATATATCTCGAAAGCATAGGGTGAAAGAGGCAGCACTCTGTTCAGAGCGAAAAGGCAGCGCTCCGTTTCCTTCCGTGGGCTCCAGGCAGGCCCTTTGAAACTACTTTTGTTTCTCTACAAATCAAGATTATCAGGAAGTGCCTCTCCTCTCCCCCTTTTCCTCTCCTTTAACTCTCGTCAGTACAAACAGTGAAGGCTACCCCAAAGCGCAGCTATCGCTTGAGTATCTTTGGGTAGCTTGTATCATTCCACTTTAGTTGCAAGTCTGAGCAGTTCTGCTGTGAAGTAAAAAGCCTATTGAGAATAGGCCCAGCTCATCTGTGATTCAGCAAAAACGTACACACTGAAGTGCCAAGTATTATGGTCGTTCAGGCCTTTAAGTAGCTCGCAAAAGGCTAGCACAGGTTCAAAAAAGAAAGGGAGATCATTGAACATTTGACGGGTTGCCTCAGATTCTGCTAAGTCATTACTCTGGGTAGAAAAAGCGTTTCCATCAAAAAGGTCAGCCAAAGTCTCTATTTCTTATTCATCTATCCAGACACCTAACCAAAAAGCACAAGGCGGCTTCTTTTTAACCACCGAAACACCAACACCAATTAGGACCAGTTTAGTAAACTCCATTAATGTAAAAGTTTTCCAGTGCATCAGATTGAAAGTATCCCCCCCCCACCCGTAAATAAACATAGGAAAGATTCATTGATATTTTTGTTCTTGGCTTTCCTTAATACAGAGAGACTACTACACACAGTATACAGGGTTTTCTAATATATGCAGCTTTTAGCATCAATTCATCCAAAAACCATTTTATAAAAAGGTAAATCTTTTTTCATCTTTTCCCTGATGTCCTCCTTTGTTACGTGACGTTAATGCCTTAGTTGTTGGCTTTTAAAACGTCCTTTTAAAAAAGTTTACTTCAGAGACTACTTTTTTCATGCAACCTTCTACTAACTACTTTTTTCATGCACCTTCAAGAGCACAGCTTTCTTTTTCAGACTGGTCTTTCACAAGCCAATAGGTTGCTGTGTACAAGTTTTTTTTTTCCTCTTCCTAACCAAAGCCAGATGCTAATAGACTCAATTCAGTACTGCCATTATTAATGTGATCCTATAGATTTCCGCCCATGAAATCTGGAGCCGATTTCTTTTATAGTTATAACAACTAACGTACCGAATGAAATTTTACAACAGAGATAGGGACTTGTGTTCCCTGTGATGTTTTCCCAAACACCTGTATCGACATAATAGCAGAAAGACTAGACTGTTGTTTCCAAAGAAGTCAAGGAGTGAGATATTTTTGCAAATCCAAACAGATATATTTTGCTTCCATTAAACAATACTGGACTATTATCTAGATAATAGTGGTGAAATTGAGCACTGTTTTAAATACTTACAGATTCTGTGAGGGTGAATCTGCAGCAGGGATACACAGATATTTTATTCCCTGTTTAAAAAAAAAGGAAAATTGTAGTGAAACATATTCGGAGATAGGAACCTATTTTTCTTCTGAGTGGTGTCCAGAAAGCATTTTAAGATTACGGTTCATCAACCAGATTTTATGCAGCACTGAATTTTTGCTGGAATGGAAACAGTCAGCTTTTCTGTTTTATTTATCACATTTCAATGTATCTTTTCAATTCTAATGCTATAAATTACCAACTCTTTGACATGCATTTCTTCCTTCGTTACATGAATGTAGAAAATAAAATACATGTGTCCTTTGGGGAAGATAGTTATTATTTTCAGTGCTGTATATAATTGGTTGTCATTATTTTTTAAAAAAACAAACAAAAGTCTAGCACGGGCTTTTGAAAATAGAAACTTTCCTTTTTGAAGATTATTACAGTACTGCACCGGTACTATCCTAAAGTCTTAATCATATTTAATAAGCTGCATTCACTCTTTTTGGTCAGTCCTTACCAAAAATTGTATGTAAAACAGAAGGAATGAAAAGTGAAAAACCATGTAAGAATTGTCTTGCTGGATTCAATCAACATCGTCGAACTCTTTGACGCTTTCTCTATGTAAAAGAGAACCAACGGCTGAAAGTCAGTGCAGTCATAGATGCCTGTCAACATTCATATATGAAAAGTAGTAGATGTTCAAGATCTCATTACATATAAATCTTCTCAAAGGATACACCTTTGATTTGGCAAGTCCCCACCTCCATAAGAGCTACAAGAATAATATTAAACTCTTCTAACTATGTGTGCCTTATCACTGGTGGATATGGGAGACAGTACTGTAGAACCAGCCATGCTGTCCTCTGGATTGCTAATCCTACAAACCATCCGTGAAAATTTCTTATTTTCATTTATTTCAGCATTCCAGCCAATCTTTGAAAATTCAAAATCTCTTTAAAACAATTGATACTTGCTACTGGCTGGGTGCATTGACCTTGTACATTTCCCCCCGCCCCCTAGAGATTCATACTATCATTCTTCCTATTTATGGGGATAGGGGAAGGGGCTAAAATGGGGAAGTGCTACACTGTTTTCCTGAAAATAAGTCCCAACTGGAAAATAAGTCCTAGCATGATTTTTCAGAATGCTCGTAATATAAGCTCTACCCCCAAAATAAGCCCCAGTTAAGATTGTCAACCAGATGGGTGCATTTAGTACCGTATTTTCCCCAAAATACGACCTAACCAGAAAATAAGTCCTAATGCATCTTTTGGAGCAAAAATTAATATAAGACCCGGTCTTATTTTCGGGGAAACACAGTATGTATAAACTTTGTTGCAAAACCATCATCTTCACATTATTCTCCCAATTAAGTATTAAGCAGGAGCCAAGACAAAATCTAAAAGGCATCTGGGCAGCCATACTTCAAAAAACAAACGTGGTCAAGATAAAATCTAAATGTGATTTAATTGATTAAAAACAATTAATTTGAATACTCCCCCTGTATTTAATAATTTTCCCTTTCTGTCATATTAAAAATCACAATTCAACTGCAACCTTGGATAGTACTAGAGATATTCAAAGCATTGGTGGACTGCACCCTGTATACTCATTACAGAAATATTCCCCTCACTTACTAGCAAGTTAAAAGCTACTTTGCTAACTTTTTACATATTACAGTTTTAATATATTCCATTTGGTACATGTCTCCTTGGCCCACAATAATCCTCTGAAATGTACTGATTTCTACTCCTGTACTTATGTTCATTAACAAAATGAACCTGCTTCATTAGTCTATTCCTGTACTACGAAACCCTTTAAGAAAAACCATCGTGGAAATCCTACTTTTGCTACTCTCAAAAAAGAAAAAAAAAACCCACCCCACCTTAAATTCAGCTTCTACAACTATAGAAGTACATTTCTCTGTATTACTGATTCTCCAATACTTGATGTCCACTGACTCTTTCCCAATACAGTTTATTGACTGATGTAATTGATGTGTCATATGCATTCACTTTGCATCAGGCAATCAACATGTATAACCAATGTTTCTGGCCCACATCTATTCACACAAGTCTCTATGACAAATACCCAAGTAGGCCTCTTGATCTATTTTATCTTAATTGTTATCTGTTTTAATTGGAGACTAATCTGGCATTTGAAGCATCCTATGGTTTTTCAATCTTACTTCCCTGATAATTTCAGTAAGTAGAAGGGGCAGAGTCAGGAACCATTTTGATTGGATGAAGGTCACCTTACCAGCAACATCAAGGAATAAGTCAAGAGGGCACAAAAAAGAAAAAACTTTCATTTGCAAATGAATGTAAATAATTGGTCTCCATAATTTGGAAAAGCTCATAACATTTCCAGAATTATGTTCTACTCTAAATGAAAGAGAAACCAGTGTGGCATCACTGTTAATGGAGACTCATATTTGAGTCCATCCTTAGCCATGGAAGTTCATTGGAGCCTCTGGACCAATATAGCCCAGAAGATTGTTATTGGAAAAATGGGAGATAAGAATGCTATGCTTCAAATTTCTGGAAGAAATCTAACAAGCAAACACATGACAGTTCCAAAATCTGCAAAGTTCCTCTCTCTAATTTTTTTTCTTTGTTTTGACTCCCCAGCACAAACCATTTAATTGCAGGACCAATCAAGGTTAGCTGGTACATAAAATGAATTTAAAAATGTATTTCTCTTGCTGTTCCAATTCCAAATTAGAGTAATCCCACATCAAATCATTCGTGTTAACTAGAAACACATGCATTTGAAATATATATATACTTATTATCCACCATGCTGACCTGCTATTCATGCAATATTTTTTGCCAGCAGATACTATTCTGCCTGGTACCACCTGATTCAATAGCATCTTTGCAGCATGTTGATGTGTCCAGAAATGGATGGAAAGAAAACTACAAAAGAGTTTCTTCTTTGACTAACCATCAGAAATCACAATATGGGTAATAAATAATAGTGTAGGTCAGTAGTGGGTTCCTCCCGGTTTGGCCCGCTTCGGCTGAGCCAGTAGCGGTGACGATATGACATAACTGAACCGGTTCTCTTTGTTTAGGAGCTGGGCCCTCCTGCCCCCCCCCCCAAGCATTATTTTTTCCTTTTATTTGGCCCCACCCTCAATTTTTCGCTGCCTCCCAAGTCCCAGCTGATCGGCTGGAAGGAAAAAAACTGTTTAAACTCTTGCCGCAGGGCTTCAAAGGGCCGCCCTACAGCTGATCAGTGTTAAAAGGCAGTGTGGTGGTAGACCAGTGCGCTCGGAAAACAAATGGGTAGACCGGTGCCTCCAAAAACAAATGAATAGACTGGCGCCTCCAAAAACAAATGAGTAGACCGGTGCCTCCAAAAACAAATGAGTAGCCAGAACACACCAAGAACAAATGGGTAGACCGGTACAACTCTGCAAGCAGTTAAAAGCCTGGTAGACTAATACTTCTGCTAAATCCTAAAGAATTGTCACATGACCATCAAACCACGCCCACAAAATAAGCCACGCCCACAGAACCGATAGTAAAAAAATTTAGAACCCACCCCTGGTGTAGATACTTTGGAAAGTGGCAGCAAACACAGCCCTGTATGCATGCAAAACCATCAAGCAGAAGTCGTTTCACACTCATTCTCTTCAGGCAGCACCTGTAAGTAGGAATTTCATAAAATAGCAATGGAGCACATCCTACAAACAAGCACACCAGAAAATCTATTACATCATGATGCTGGAATAATACCCAGAGCATCAAAAACAACATGTAACTAAATGCAGTTTCTGGCAAAAGCCAGGTTTTAGATACATTTCTCCAAATCCCAATGCATCTGAATATGCTTGACAGAATGGGAAGCCAATAAATTCATTTTCCTCTCAGTTTTCTATTTCATCAGAGAAAAGTTAACCACAAGCATAAACCTTTTATTTCTCTTAGGCCCTGAAAGTCAAGAAAACAGTTAAACCGATACAAAGGGAGAGTTAACAAAACTAGCGCAAGTCTTCTGATTTCAAGATTTGCTTCTTTCAACTTTGGCAGCCAGGACAGCCAAATTTCTAACATTTGTACTCACTGCCTACAAAATGGTACCACATCAATAGACCTTGGTGAAACTGTATGAGGAAAATTTTCTCAAGACTCAAAACTTCTGTATTGGAAACACTGTGCTTAATTATTAGTATGTTCAAGAGTTTCAGATTACCCATGTATCGAAATATACACGTTATTTAGAATGCAACAATGACTATATTTTAAGCTAGGTAATTTATAGTTCACATGAATTATATTTACTGGATTTTTAATCACAAATTATAGATGTAAAACAAAGTTACTTATTGAGATGAATATGTATATTTTGTTAAACATTTAAAAAAAACATTTTATTTTGCTTTCTTAAGGCTTATAGAACTATGGAAGTTGCAATTCCATTTCGGCTACCACATAATCACCATTCTTTTCTTCAGTTAATCTTGTTTTTATCTGTTTTGTTTTAAATCTCTTCTTAGTTTTTACTTGCAACCTGAGTGTAAATTCTACTTAACGGAATGAATAAACTGTACAGTTGTTACTTTTAAAAGAAGAACTGGGGAAAGGAAAATCTAAATGTCAAAAATATGAGATCACGACATTCATTCATGTTTTATACGGTTCAAAGAATGCCTAGAAATAACTACTGCTGTGCCTAATCTGTTAAAAAAAAATGAAGTCAATAGGAAATCTTTTACTTTCAAACAATCACAGATGCACAGATGCAAACAAGTCACATTAAAAACCTTCAATACTTCGTTTCATGATTGTTTTTATTTGACAAAGTGTTTAGTTGATAAAGTGTATTGCTTGATTACATAAAATCAATAATCCACATGCTGAAAATGTGGCCATCGAATTTTAAGCACATTCTGTTAAAGACATTTTCTATGATCGTATTTAGAATTGGAAAATACATTCTTTCAAATGAGACAACCAATTTATAGGAACTTGGATGTCCGTTTTGCAAATTCTCTTAAGATACTACAATAACTTTACATTTCAGTTCTCTATCCATTTACAGATCAACGAATCACTACTTGTTTTTTTTTTTAATTTAAAAAGTAAGAAAGCAATCTTTTAAACTGTCTGAACCTCAACACAATTTTCTAGACCGAAATAAAAAAGGAGCGGGGGGCGGAAGGGGGGAGAGGGAGGAATAAGCATTACATTATTTTTGGCATTGCACTTCTCGGTATTAAAATTTATGTAAATTTTTTCAACGATGACTTCCAAGAAATATTTTTAACAGCCAAAAACAAAACTTCAGGGTACCTAATTGTGAAGCCAGATGCAAATAAGAAGCCTCAAACACCTGGCAAAGTTCTTTCAGGTTAGCCCAAAAAGCCCCCATATGTTATTTTGACATGCCACATCAACAGATGAGGAATGGATACTCTTCTTTCATGAGGGACATTTCGTCAGAAACGGCCCAAGTAGGAAGCAGTTGGTTTCTCATGGTTTTCTCAAAACTAAAACAACAAGAGGTTACCAAGAGTTCTGGCCAGCGCAACTACAGGACCAAATAGGGCAGGTGGCGGAAGAGTAATTTTGTTCCTTTGTCCTTTCACAGTTGCTTTAAAGGGCAGTCACCCAGGGTAGAACTTGAGACTCCTGACTCATTTTATTATTGAAAATATTCAAAAATTCCAGCAATAAGTGGAGCCAATGTACCGTTACTTCACCACTGAAGATGAGGATCCTACTATATGAAGAAAACAGATTGTTACACACATTAACAATCACACCACCATGGAGGGTTGAAGATGATGCAATATGTTACTGCTCTGAATATATCACAAAGTTTATTTGATCTTGACGTTAGTGAAACAATTGCTGAATCATACTCTTCAGGGTGTATTTGCTTTTAAAAATTAAATTAAATTACATTGAAACTGCTATAAAGGTCACATGATATCATTGGAATATTGTACCAAAGTAACTAGAAAGCCAAAGCAAAGCCATTTCAGAAAAAAAGCGTTCACATCATTGAAACGTTAACACTTCTCCAAAAAGATCAACAACGGAGATCAGTAGACTTCTAGTTATTAACAACTTATTTTCAGATGTTGATTTTATTTGACTCCTTAGGGACAAAAAAGATGGAAGAACTATATTTAGTTTTGGGAACTGGATTAAAAGTCAAATGGGCTTGCTAATATGGAAGATACTTATAGAAGAGTTTTGATGAAAACATGGAAGCATTTAGGATATAAATGCTTATGATGTATTATTTATGAATCTGCAGATCGTAAATTTGTGTTGGCAAAATAGTAATTATGGTTCAGGTTCTGGAGACAATAACAGCAATATTTCCCATACGACTACGGTTATGAAGTTTTAAACTATTTTTAAAAGTCCCTTTGTTAATATTAAGAATATTAAGGACTATCTAAATGAACCTCAGTTAGGACAGCTACACTTATTTTTTCTGGTGAGATAAGACAAGATAAACATTTCATCTTAAATATTTAAGATGAAAAAAGCCCTTAATTTTTAACTTCAATTCTTATGTGTTTTAAACAGAAGTAAGCAAAATGCAATTTGATCACTGATGTTTAAAGAAAAGTCAGTGAAATTTTCTAAGGAGTTGAAACAAATGTGTACAAAGAATGTATATTCTCAGCCATCTTAGTAGCTCCTAGTGAAGAATGAAGAACATTGACTTAAAAATTTCATTTCCAGCCTTGTGCCAAATTTCAGCATTGGTGGAACCCAAGGTTACTTCAGACCTCATAGCGCTCTCAAACAAAGAACAATGAATAGCTCTGAGATACTTGTGTAATGCTCTCCACCAGAAGCTGTTACTGATTTCTGGGAACTAGTAGCTGAAGTCTTCTTTCTCTTTTACTAGTTTTTTTTTAAAAATCTTCTACTAACCTATTTTTAACTCGTATCACTATATTGATGGGAGTTAGATATGTGAAGATATGTGGGCTGTTGTAAGCTTGCTGTATCTATAATATCCTCTGTTACTGGATTTATAAACTTATTTGCATATAAGCAATATTTGATGACCAAAGGCTGTCCCTAACATGGAGAGAGAGACCTCAAACTGATAGAATCACATCACATAAATTGTAGGGACTGATTCTTAAAGGGAGAGTGGCATCTCTGTATTTTAACTTTGATATGCCAGAATTTAAACCTCACATGGAAGTTAGACAGCACTAATTTATCATGACATGACTATGACATTAGAGTCATTTGAACAGATTAATGGAAAAACGGTAATCAGAGTTCTTGAGAAAAGGCACCTACACAATCATTCTTTAACAATTTCCTCCTTCCTCTTATCCGCAGCCCATTACAGAAATAGTCCTAAGTCAATAGCATTTTCCTTCTCATTTCTACTGAAACCCCATTGGTTCAAGTTTTGTAAGTTTCTTATCTTACCTCCAACATGGGCCGAGCACTGTCATGGATTGAAAGAATGTGTGTAATGTTATTCTGTTTTAATTGTTCGGTGTCACGAGCATCTGTAACGAAGAGGAGACAAGGAAATAAAATCATCAGCTGCACCTATCTTGTGTCTTATAAGCATCCAAGAAATATTGAGATCTCTTTCTCTAGTGTAACCCACCACTTTGTATTGTTATGAAAGTAAAATATGGAAGTATCATGCTAACCTATTAAGGTTATGGAAGATGAACTCAAAATACAATTTGAAGGTGTTTTGATTTTTTGATTCTATGAAGTTAATAGAATCAGATAACATGATTTATTATAAGGTTTGCCACCATGATGTAGCGGGATTCTAGCATTATTAAAGGTTACCCGAAATGTTTTGAATTTCACATACTTATTTGCAAACTATTATGTGTTTTATAAAGTTCAACATTTACAGTTAATTGAACAAATACATTCAACAGCTTATCCCTCCATCATACCTCTCTACAATAAAAAAAGCTGCTTAAACATAGATAGTCAGAGAATTTTTTTTCTGCAAAAGGGAAAATCCCAGGCTTCTCCCATTATGAACAACTAGCACAACAACTGGCTGATGACCACGTTAATCCCTGAAACAAAATAATCTGTTTAATCTTTTTAATCTTTTGTTATTTTTTAAAGAGTAACGTTTGTTTTCAAAATTAGTATCGTGTGAATATTATGTCTTGAGGGGAAAACAAATCTAGATTAAGACTCAGTTTAATAGCTTGCCTGGTGTAGCTATTGGAGAGAAAAAAGAAAACTGTATCAACATTAATTCTAAAGAAATTGGAAAGTTTCCCCTGCAATACTTTAGGACAATATTTCTCAACCCCAGCAATTTTAAAATGTGTGGACTCTAACTGCCAGAATTCCCCTGGCTGGGGAATTCTGGGACTTGGAATTCAGACATCTTAAATTTGCTTATTTATTTACTAGGATTATATTTCTATCCCATTATGAACGATTCTGAGCAGCCTAGAGAGCTAAATATAATCATACGGTTACAACACAAATCAAAACAGAATTCAGATCATCAGCTCCCTTCAAACCCCAAGAAGAGCCCAAGCCATTTCAACACCACTGTTCTTCCCAGGAGGATCCATTTTACACACTAGATCCCAAAGACTGGCTGGAAGCCTTAACTACTTTTGAAAGCTCAGAAAGAATGGGGCTGGCTTGATCTTCAAGGGGAACATTATAGAAAAGCATGCGATAGAGAGAAGTTACAGAGAAGGCCCAAGGCTCCTGCAGATAGAATTCTCTACTGGCAGGAAACCAGAGGGAGCTTTCAGAGTTTCCAGCTCTTACTAGAAAGTACGGGTGAAATGCTACCAGTTCGGGCCGGTTCATTGAACCGGTAGTAAAAAATGTAAAAAAATAAAAGTTCCAACGATCAGCTGAGCGACACACGATTCTCTGGAACCGGTAGTTAAAAATGCTTTAAAAAGTTTTTTAAAAAAAGTTCCAACGATCGCGTCGCTCAGCTGATCGTCAGAACGGGGTTTTTTTTGTTTTTGTTTTTACTTTTTAGGCATTTTTTTCTACCGGTTCGGGTGAATAGGTAGTAAAAAATGCTTTTAAAAAGTTTTTAAAAGGCTCTGACGATCACAGCTGTGCCACGCAATCTCCGGAGCCCCCGCTCTTTTTTTTACTTTTTAAAAGTATTTTATTACTACCTATTCGCCTGAGTAGTAAAAAAATGCTTTTAAAAAGTTTTTTAAAAGGTTCCCATGCGCGCCACAGCTGATCACCTCCCCCTGCGCTTGTTCTACTTACCTTCCCAAGCCTCCTTTTGGTATGCACTGCATGTATGCAGCTCGCTTTTGGTGCATGGCACGCATGTGCAACCAGCGAACCAGTATTAACTTGGTTCAGATTTCACCACTGCTAGAAAGATTGGACAGTCCCAAAGATAAAATAAGAAGAGATTTAAGAGCAGTATTTTGAATTGAGCATGAAAACTAACTGATAAACAGTGCAATTCTTGAAGCAACTGTGTTACATGGGCAATACATGGGTTAGTATTCATAAATGTCCAAGCTGATGCATTATGGGGCAGCAAGAACTTTCAAATAGTCTTCAAGGACGGGTCCTACATGCAGCACATTGCAGAATCCAAGGAAAAAGTGATTAAGGAATGAATGATCATAAGCAAAATTTTCTGATCTGGGAAAGGCTGCAACTGGGACCAGGATGGAGCTGGGCAAAAGCTCTTTTGCCACAGCTGCTTGTTCCCTTGAGCAAAACTCTTCAGGAAGACTCCAAAATACAGAAAAGTCTGCTCAGGTGTGATCCATCCAATTCAAAAATGGAACACAGGTAATTCTTGACTTACCATCACCATTGGGATCAAAATTTTGGCTATTAAGCGATGCAGTCATTAAATGAATCATCACATGACCAGATCCAATTTTATTATTTTATCCATGGGTATTAATAGCAATAGCATTTATATACAGCTTCATAGTGCTTTACAACCTTTTCTAAGCGGTTTACAGAATCAGCATAGCCCCCAACAATCTGTTTCCTCATTTTACCTACATCGGAAGGATGGAAAACTGAGTCACCCTGGAGCCGGTCAAGATCGAAGGAATCTAACTCCTGGCAATGTGAGCAGAATTAGCCAGCAATACTGCATTCTAACCACTGTGCTACCACTGCTCTATTATTAAGGGAATCACATGTTGTTAAATGAATCAAGTAAATTTGGCTTCTCCAATTGACATTGCTTGTTGAAAGCTGGCTGGGAAGTTCTCAAACTATGATTACGTGACTGCAAGATGCTGCAGCCATTATAAATGCAAGCTGTGCCCAAATTGCAATCATGTGACTGCAGGGGTTGTAACTCTGAGGATGGGTCGTAAGTAACTTTTTCCAAGGCTCTCATAACTTCAAACTGTTGTTGAATGAATAATCATAAATGGACAACTGGTAGATTGTCACACACAAAGCTACACTGTCATGCTGGGATTGAATTATATACAGACCATAATAGGCTCCACTCAATGGGAGAGAAAGAACTTTAACTACAGTTCCAGTTCAATATGCGTACTTGAGCATCATCTGTATATTTAATTTAAACATTAAGAGTAAACTTCTATTCATATACCGTGTTTCCCCGAAAATAAGACCCTGTCTTATATTTTTTTTTGAACCCTGAAGTAAGCGCTTGGCCTTATTGCCATGCGCTCAAAAGCCTGATTGGGCTTATTATCAGGGGATGTCTTATTTTGGGGGAAACAGGGTAGATGTGCAAATGGAATATTAATTTTAATATTCAATAAGAAATTATGTTAATTCTGATATTCAATACTGGACTGACAAAACAAATAACTTATCCATATATTGGCTATTGGGGGGGGGGAGGCACAAAAATATTTTATGTTTACTTTTAAGTTATTTATATATTACCTCTGTAGGAATGGCTCAGAGTATCTCAAGGGCCATTTTATACAAAAAATGAAGTAGCAAGACTGGAGAACTTCATTAAGTGTTGACTATAGCCACAAACACTTCTTTAAAAAAAAAAGCTATATTTTGGTCTTCGTAACTACAGAAGGAAAGATTTAAAATAACCAAAATGAGAAACAGATACCAGGTCTTGGTTTCGTGACACCGAGTGCCTCGGACTTTAAGCTCATATTGTGAAGCAAATTTTTTCACAGTATGATTCTACTAAGTTTCAGATGAGATTGTGTGCATCAATCCAGTCTCTGTTTCTTACAGACACAAACCTTCGTCTCCCCTCTGTTAATAAATCCAGGGTACCTATCTCCCATTTGACGCAATGTTTTAGCTTCAGAAAAGTGGTCATTCACATTATTTTCCATTCTATTGCCTATACTCTAACAAAGGCCTAAGCAGAATTCTTAACAAGAGGGGAAGGCCATGATTTGGCATTTATGTTAATCATTCTGATGTCATGAATACAAAATGTAATGCATTTGGGGGTTTCTGATGAAAGAGGAACACAATGTCAAAGTATGATCAGAAGTGGTGCACTCTTTCAACCGACCTGAGATGCACCCTTCAACAGCACGGAATTGTGCTTTTCAAAGTAATAACCTACAATTCTATCTTTTCTCTTCGTTATGTGGTTAACCTTCAAAGGCTTGCCACTCTAACACACCATTTCTCTGATGTAACATTGAACAATTTTTGAGCAAAGTAGGATAAAGGGTCTGTCATTTCATTTTTGTCTCAAAATCAAAAAGGGAATGCTAAAGCAAATGGGAAACACTTCTATATTTCATCTTTTAAGAGACAAACAAAGCATACGGGACTGGTTCAAATTATGAAACTACAACTTAACTGAATTAAAGTAGTTTTGGTCCCTTCACCTTCTCCTACAGCTTTCGCTTCTATTTTCAGTCTGGATGAGGGGTCTGTCAAAATCCTAAACCATGAGGAATATTAAATGCAGCCAACTGAAACAAACTACTTTCATAAGCCAAAGTTTGAAGTTGTTTTACTTGAGTAGATGTATTAACCAATCTTGTCCAGAGTTTGGCCATACAGGACATTAAAAAACCAGCAATCCTCAGAGATGGCTGGAGAAACTAAAGAGAGACAAGCATGTGAAATCAAGGCTGGGCAAGATGCATTTTCTGGCTGAAGTTTCTGATATTCACAGAAGAAATGAAACTGATATGGTGTTCCTCTTGTAACTCTGAAACTAAAGTTTAATGGAAATTATAAAGTGAAATTATTTTCCTTCTTACATGACTTTTGCGATGGTGCAATGTTTAAAGGGGCTAACAGGAATGTGAGTTTCTACCTATTTAGATTTTTCAGGTTCTGGAACTAAGTGTGAAACAGCAACTAGGGAGAGGGCAGCCTGGAAGTGTCAAACATCCAGTGGTGGGTTGCTACCAGTTCGCACCAGATCAGGTGAACGGGTAGCAGCGGCAGCAGGAGGCTCTGCCCACCCTCCCAGACACTTCTGCGCATGTGCAGAAGCACTGGGCATGCGCACGAGTGCACACGCACGCACGAGCAAACCAGTAGTGACACGATTTGGAACCCGCCCCTGCAAACATCCCCTAGGGATAAAAAAGTTAAGGAGAAGTGAGTAGCTGCAATAATAATGGATCTATTTTGAAAATGAAGTAAGGGCAGTAAGTGCTCTAGATAAAGGGGAGCAAATGGCATTTCCCTGGTCCAACTTTTCCTTCTCAAGAAGATCCACTGTACTGTACACAGATCACAAAAGGTCTGAATTTTTAGCAAAAATAGACTTTTGCCTATAGAATAGGTGTCTCCAAACTTGGCAATCTTTAAGACTTGTGGACTTCAACTCCCAGAATTCTCCAGCCAACCTGTTGGCTGGGAAAATCTGGAAGATGAAGTCTAGAAGTCTTAAAGTTGCCAAGTTTGGAGAGTCCTGTTATAGAATATTAGCCCTCGAAGCCAAGATTGCTTTTAATTTTAATTTTTATATTTGTTATTTAAAACTCCTAGCAAAACCAATCAGAAGAGCACTCATGTATCTTTCAAATAAGTCAAACTGAGCCACTGTCCCTTGGGAGGAGTAAGCAAAACTTCTAAGGGGATAGAGTTGTAAACCCACCCATCCCAATGCTGGGGATGCAATGCATAATACTTTGCAAAAGCCACTAATAAAACTCATCTTACCTTTATAATTTCCAAGGAACAAACCAGGAAGTATCTGTGAGAGGAACAAAATAATATCAAATGTCAATCTTTTGTGGTAATATGGTATGACGCAGGTCAATTTGCATACAGAATGGAACACTATTCAAGCACAGTTAAGGTTTACATGTTATTTCTTGTCACATTCCCACACTGTCTTACACTTAAATGGCATGTTTTATACCTTTCAATTTCAATGTCCTGTAATTTAAGAACAGTAAAAAAATAATTTTCCAAACATGGGTATACAACCTGATGCCCTCTAGATTGTAAAAGTTTGTAAAATGGGGCAAAACTCACTTGTCTCACTAGATGTTCTGCAGTCCAAAACATCTGAGGGTTAGAAGATTATCAATGGAAGAGAGTATTTGTAGTTCAGGGTTCAGGGTTCAACAGTTAGATTAATTGCTCTGCCTCTAAACTGACATATGTTATTTCTAAATTGGTTTGCTGGTATATTTCTGGACTCTATACCAGTGGTGGGTTGCCCCCAGTTCGGACCAGTTTGCAAGAACCGGTAGTAAAACTGGCGGGAGGCTCCACCCACTGACCTGGATGTCATCAGAAGTGATGTGTACATGATGTGAACCGGTAGTAAAGGTAAGTAGAACCCACCCCTGCTCTATACAGTATAAGAATTCTTAGAACAAGACAAGCAGAGGTGGCTGGGAGCTCCATTACCAGTTTTATTCTTGGTCTTATCCACCATAGCAATCATTTTGTGAAACGACAAATTGCCTCATTGTTCATAACACACTCACAAAATTTTAAAGGAGCCCGCTGACTCCAAAAGGTTGCAATCCACAACGTGAGTCAATAGAAGAGTTTCCAATTTTTCCAATATACAGGTAGTCCTTGACTTACAACCACAGCTGAGTTCAAAAATTCCACTGCTAAGCAAGACACTTGTTAAGTGAGTTTTGCCCCATTTTACCACCTTTCTCGCCACAGTTGTTAAGTGAATCTCTGCCGTGATTAAGTTAGTAACAAAGCTGTTAAATTAATGTGGCTCTTCCCCCACTGACTGTTCTGCCCCAGCTACGGACCCCAAAGAACGCAGCACACACAAAGTCTGTACAAACCTTAGTTTACTAAATTAAATCAGTCTTTTTCAAACAAAGGCTATTAATCAACTTTCTTAACAGCCTACAAGAATCCAAAGAATAAATAATCGTAATCTTACTATGATTGGCCGAAAGCCCAGAAGCAATTTGCAGGAAACTGATAAAAGAACTAAGATCAAGGCGTGAAGGAGAGTGAACGAAGTTGTTCCCTGCAAATTGCCTCAGTTGTCGTCCTTCCTTAAATAGGCTAAGGGAGTGGCCAATTAGCCCCAAGTCTTACTCTCAAGGAGACCTCCTCCTGAGGAGCCACTCCTGCCTTTTGGCAGCTCTGTGCGCCCGTGTATCAAGAAGAGGCTCCTCCTCTTCTTCCTCTTCACTTACGGGAGCTTCTGGAGGTTCTGAAGGCCCTGGCTGAATCCCTGTCTCTGGCACCACATCTTCTCCAGCCTCCTCACTGTCCGACTCGAACGCCAGATGCACTGGCTGCTGGCGCAGCACCACACCAGCCTCCTTGCTGTCGGAATCAGCTACTAGCTGCACAGGCCACTAACTGGCCACAACACTGACTTAACTTGCCGGAAGCCAGCTGGAATTACAAATGGTGATCACTTGACCCTGGGACAGTGCAACACCATAAATATGCCACTTGCCAAGTGCCCAAATTCTGATCATGGGGATGCTGCAATGGTCATAAGTGTGAAAAATGGTCATAAGCCACTTTTTTCAGTTCCACTATAATGTCGAATGGTCACTAAAGGAATGGCTGTAACTCAAGGACTACTTATATCTGGGGTCTTCAACCTTGGCAACTTTATGACTTGTGGACTTCAACCCCCCAGAATTCCTCCAAAGCTGGCTGAGGAATTCTGGGAGTTGAAGTCCACAAATCTTAAAGTTGCCAAGGTTGGAGACCCCTGACTTATATCATCTGGAAGTCTAGCATGCTGGACGCTGCTTAGAAAGATCACCCAAAATAACGTTGAAGAGTGTGCCCAAGACACATTGAATTTGTTTATTTATTGGACTTGTATGCTGCCCATTTTGCCTAGAGGTTACCACGCTCCGGTTTCTGATTTTGAAATGTAGGCAGACATGGAAAAGCCTGAACTCAAAGGGAGACCAAGGATAAAAAAAAAACCCATCAGCTTTGCGGAGATTTTTCCTTCTTTAACCCAACATACCAAAAAGCCTACCAGCTTTCACAAAAACCACGGTCAAGATTTAGCTTGCCAGTCATGATCTTTCCTAGGTCGGCTCCTTTGACAATGGGAAAGGAGGAGGCAGGAAACTTGTTCATCATTTCAGGAATGCACCCCATACAGGATATCTGAGGTAGGACGTTTGCCGGGAATACTATGCCTTGTAGATTGTGATAAATCAGTGACATGTGGCAAATGCCTGGGTTAAAGCAGTAGGAGATTTTCTTTGGTTTTACTTTGTTGTCATTTTTTAACTGTTTTCTAAATTGCCAGCAGAATAGTTCCTAGGATTGTCAGCTATTCAGCTATTTAAAAATCTCTCTCTGAGGAAGTCAGCAAGCCTATAATGGCCTGTTTATTTGCAAACAGAATCGAATTCTTTAGAATAGAATAGAATTCTTTATCAGCAAAGTGTGATTGGACACGCAAGGAATAATAATATAGAGCAGTGATGGCGAACATTTTCGGCACCAAGTGCCAAAAAGGAAGCACTTCATGTGCACTCTCGTCAGGGCTGCAACCAGGAAGAGGAGCTGCCCAGAGGGTATGCACACACCGGGTAAGGTATTTCTGGTTTCCAGCACGCGCATGCACATCAGCCAGCAAGTCTTCCAGTTACTGTTGCGCATGCGCACGCACCGATCAGCTGGCCGGCACGCATGCTCACGCCGGAAGACGGAAGACCAGCTCTTCCGGTTTCTGGCACTACCACACGCACAAAGGTCAGCTGATCATCGCATGCGAATGCACGCAAAAAAACTGGAAGAGGAACGGGCAACGCCACACGTGCCAGGTGACATGGCTCCACATGCCACTTCGGGCACATATGCTATAGGTTTGCCATCACGGATACAGAATCATTTAGGCAGGGATGAAATCCAGCAGGTTCTGATAGATTCTGGAGAACCGGCAACAGAAATTTTGAGTAATTCAGAGAATTGGCAAATACCACCTCTGGCTGGTACGACAGTGGGCTGGGAATGGAGATTTTGCAATATCCTTTCCCTGGAGTGGGTGGAAATGAAGATTTTCAGTATCCTTCCCCTGCCACGCCCACCAAGCCACACCCACAGAACTGGTAGTAAAAAATTTGGATTTCACCACTGCATTTAGCCCTCATGGCTGTCATTTCTACTACCAGAAAAACAGCTCTAAGAAAGACTGGTCCCATCATACTTTTATAATACAAAATACTGCTAAAATATTTAAGACACAATTTTTTTTAAAGGATCTTGTTACCAATCTTAAATTCCTTTACCGCATCTTTGCCATTCTTTCTTCTTAAGCATGGCTTACTTTGGAGGACGCTCCCAACATTCTCATGACATAGCATGCCTGGAGACAAGCACCCTATAATCTTTTTGAAAAAACTAGAACAGGAAAAAGGTCCTTTGAGCAAAAAACCCCCAAAACCTTGTATGTGCTATTACAATACCAAAGAATGAGTATTATGGTGGCGCAGCAGACGAAAGCACTGTTATTAACATCAGCTGCCTGCAATTACTGCAAGTTCAAATCTCACCAGGCTCAAGGTTGACTCAGCCTTCCATCCTTTCTAAGGTAGGTAAAATGAGGACCCAGATTGTGGGGGCAATAAGCTGACTTTGTATAAATATACAAAAGTATGAAGGCTATTGCTTAACGCATTGTAAGCCGCCCTGAGTCTCCGGAGAAAATCATTTTTTTAAAAAAAAAGTATATGCAGATATTAATATGTGTTACAGCAGTAACCAAATATCACTTTAGATTAAATGACCAATATCAAGGCACTTCAATACATCAATAGCAGGGCTCCTATATTGCCACAGTTAAGTGCACTAGAGCTAGATATTATGAAAAGATTTCTAATTTCTCCTTATCCTGTAATAATAAAAAGTACTACAAAGACTCATATTTCCAATGTATAACTATTTTTATACGGATCCAATCCTAATGAGCAAATCTGGAAATTACAGACATGGACAACCAAGGGAGCCTACTGATTGTCTTATGAGCATAATGCAATAAGGACCAAAAATATTTCCCTTTACGAAGTTGGGATCCTAATAGTGCTTCAGATACAGCTGAAGCCCAAGCCAGCATGACCCATTATGATATCTCAGAATTCTAGAGGAATGACATCAGTTTCCACTTCACTAAACAATTTTCCTGTTAATATTGACATTCATAACAATACTGACAAAGTTCATCAGGTATTTATTACTTCATCTCATTTGCAATTCCGTTTCTGAAGATTCCAAGCAGCTCAGAGATAACAAATACAACATTAAAATATGAACGATCAACACAATCAATGTAACAGCAAGAGAGCTCTGATTTGACATCCTTTATTAGACAGCAAGGTCTTCATGTGTCTCCAAATGTTTTCCCAAAGATCCGGAGTTGCAAGACTCTTTGAAATTGCAGCAATGACAGAATAGCCCAAATACTAGGGGTGGGGGGTGGGGGGTGGGGGAAGGGGTGTTGGCTGTCCCAATCCAACAGAAGGAATACAAATAATGTGGTCATGTATAGGACTTTGCATTAGAACGTCTAATCTCTTGTGTACATTTGTGTATTACCAAACCAAGCCAGGATCGACCAAATTGGAGATTGATCATACTAAAGAAGGTATCTAGGTGGTTGCAAAAAGTTAGCATTGACTTGGTGACACATAGTCAAATCAAACTATAAAGAGGAGTCCACCATTATTTAACCCTGCCAGGTTTTCTGCCCTATCTGACTTTTAAAAAAAATAGCTGTAGTACAGGAATGTCAAACTCAAGGCCTGCGGACTGAATCCGGTCTGCAGGGTGCTTAGATCTGGCCCATGGGGCTGCCCTGGAAACAGTGAAGGACTGACTCGCAGCGCCCCTCCCAGCAAAAACGAAGCTCGGGAGGGCCGTGTGCGACCCAGACGGCCTCCTGTAGCCCTCTGCCAGTGAAAACAGGCTGCGTGGCTCCTCTGAGCTCCATTTTCGTTCGCTAACAAAACAAACTACTGGCAAAAGTGGATCCCTCCAGCCCCACCCAGGCCACAACAGGCGCCCCTGACACGAATGACATTAAACTGGCCATGCCTAACCTGGACACACCCACTTGGACACACCCACCCACGCACACATACCAGCCCTGCCCCCCCCCAGGTCAAACACAACCCTGACGAGGCCCTCAATGAAATCGAGTTTGACACCCCTGCTGTAGAATGCTGCAAAATACAGTACTAATCTCCCGTATCATTTTATTTGCAAAGAATGCGTGACACAGAAATTCTTGGAAAATAAAAAAACACAAGTGGCTGCAGGTCAATACTTGCTTGGATGTGTGCCCACCTACCCAGGGAATTTTTATGCAAATATAAAATGGGGGTATGAGAAAGCATCCTGGGCAATTGTGCAATGTAGATAAATCACATTTCAAACTTGGATTTACTCAGAAGTTTGAGACATTAAGTTCACTGAGAATAAGGCAAGGGGAACTAAAAGGATTATGTTATTATTTGAGATGTTCCTTCCATTGAAGAGCATTTTTGCTACACTAACCCCTTTTCCAACTCCTGGGTTTAAAACCTTGAAAGAGAAATGCTAACCCGAGACCTCTGCAACTTCCTTTCACGCAAGATGAATAGCAAAAACATTAACAAAATTTTGTGTGTTTTCCATCATGAAAACAATGAAGAAGTTCTAAACCGCTCAATTGCTTTCTTTTTCTTCTTCTTCAAAAGGAATGTGGGTGAGATTTTTTGCTGCTGCAGGACCCACGGCAGTTCAAGGTGGGACAACTGATTTCCCCTTCTTCTCAAGTATTGCAGTTGAGCTTCAAAATATTTGTGATGAGGGTTCAGGAAATGAAAATGATGATGGTATGGAAGAACCCTTACATCTTTTAAGCACAATAATTTGGGTGGTGTGTATGTACGTATTTCCTGCTTTTACATTACAATCGAAATGGGAAACATTTATAAGGTGCTATCATACTTGATATAATTTAAAGCCTGTTCGTAAGTAAACACTGCCACTAGGAAAATTTAGAGAACAGAAGACGATGATTTTGGCTGGAAGCTATGAATCATTTCTAAAGACAGCAAAATACAGATAAGAAGATGCTCAGAATGGCAAGAGGAAAAAAGAATGATGAGTTAGTTTGAAGAAAGAGATGACACATGATTAAAATATCTAATAAATATTTGTATATAAGACAACTGGGAAATGACAGTAAATCAGTAATGTATCACATTTTGGTACATAGCATAAAACAGCCCCAGGTCTGATGCTTGCTTGGAAGCCCCATTTTCCTTGGTTTATGGAAGCTGCAATGCAAAACCTGGCTATTGTTTTTTATGCCAAGATTGCCCATGTAAACCAAAGGGAAGGCACCAAGCTGCCTTTGACTTTATATCATCTTAGTGGGCAATATACCATCCTTTGGAATAAGCAGGAAGCAATCCACCCTAGCTTGTGATGCTAAAGAGCATGTAATCTAAAATAAGGCTAAGGAAAAACAACCTGGAGACAAAAAGAGAGAGTGTGAAAGGAAGAATGTGAGTGAATGTCTCTCATTCCACTCTATGTAGGTTTCCAAGAGCGGACATGCTACCTAGGGTGGCATTACCGACTGGTCAGACCCAAGGCAGGAACAAACAATAGCCAGATGATCCAAGCACCAATTGTGGCAACAGCAGCTGTTTGCAAGCTCTGGAGGCTGTCCTGGTCAGTAACGGGAAGGAAGTAAGCCTCTCCGGCTTAAGAACAAAGGGAGTTTTGAAAATTGAAGTAATCCCACCAGCCGATTTCTCTTCTCCAAACCATATATAGCTTTGACCAAAAGATAGACTCAGTTGACCAACTAAGGCAACTTATGAAGGTCAAATCAGATCCAGGGGCATATAAATTTGCAGTTTAGCACCTGATTTTCATCAGACCTTTGCATGCTGTCTTGGTGCCAAGCCAAGCTCTAGCTACTGTCATTGAACAAAAATACGTCCAAGCCCCCTCACTCAGCAAGGAACTTCCTTTTCTCATTCCAAGTTGACCCTAACTACAATAGGGCAACTGTTAAAACCTAACCTTTGTTCTTGTGCCAAGACGGCCCATGTATTACAAAGGGAAGTATCAAAGTGCAAAGTGGAATGGGTTTGTTATGGTCACACCCACTTCCCCTATTGTGCCCCACTCACACCTTGCAATGAAGTCATCACAACAACTGAGCTTAAACACAGCTACTGTAAACAATAGACATTCAAGCTATTCCCTGTTTCCTCTCCAAATCTTCTATAGGCTAATCAAATTACAATTGCATGGCTAAGTTGAAATTTAGAACAAAGAAAATCTCTTCACGCTAATCATCTGCAGATATGTAGCTCAAACCTCATTTCTAAAATTTGTGCATTTAATTCTGGAGGAGGAATTCACTTTCTCCCCAACTTGCAATCAAATCAGTTACATTATTTCAGTATTTCATCCATTTGTATGTGATAATCATGAAATTAATGGTGGAGGGGGGGTTCACCTTCATAAGTCTGCACCACTAGCTATTATCAGTTCTATTGTACGAACATCAGGAATTTCATAAAATGAATAAAACCTCTAATATAAGAGGCATACCCAATTTTAAAGACAAAGGCCCTTGTTAAATATGGTATCCTATTTTGCCCCTTGGTATAAAACCGATGACGAGGGTCAGTTTGGTATAATGGTTAAGGCAGTAGGCTAGAAAATGGGAGACTGTGAGTTTTAATCCTGCTTTAGCCTTAGGAAGGAGGCAGTGGCAAACCACTTTTGAAAACCCTTGCCTAGAAAACTTCAGGGAATGGTCCAGGCAATCTCCAAAAATTGGACACAACTTAATGGAAAGACAATCAATCAATAAATAAAACTGATTGTAGGGAGGCAGGTAAAATCTAAAACAACCTCAACATTTAAGGAAACATGAAAAACATGTTTTAATTGTGGAAACCTACAAATGCATCCAATGCTTTTAAAAGCCTTAAAACAGACAAATTAGAAATGCTGTTTGTGGTCAGACTATTTTCTTGGGAGGTAAGTAGTGCATCCTCTCTCAGAAAAAAATTGATGCATTGGCCCAAAAGATCAAGTTGATGGTTCTCCTCATCCTAGTAGTAATTCTGTTTTAATACACAGGACTGGGGGGAATGCCAACACATTGGAAGAGACCCAAGATTCAGAAGGAAACTTGACAGACTTAAGTGTTGGGCCCTATCCAACAAGACACAGTTCAATGGTGAGAAATGTTAAGATCCTGCACTTAGGCAGGAAAAACCAGATGCATAGGTATAGAATAGGAGATGCCTAACTCAACAGTAGTAACTGTAAGAGGGATCTAGGTATTCTGGTGGGTCCCCACTTAAGTATGAGTCAGCAGTATACAACAGCTGTCAAAAGAGCCAACACAATTTTAAGATGCATCAACAGAGGGGTAGCATCCAGATTATGGGACCTGATAGCAATAGCACTGAGATTTATATACTACTTCACAGTGCTTTACAGCCCTTTCTAAGCGGTTTACAGAGTCAGCATATTGCCCTCAACAATCTGGGTACTCATTTTACTGACCTCAGAAGGATGGAAGGCTGAGTCAACCTTGAGCCTGGTGAGAATCGAACTCCTGGAGTGAGCAGTGTGTTAGCCTGCAATACTGCATTCTAACCACTGCACCACCATGGCTCTGATAATACTGTTTTATACTGCACTGGTGAGACTACTACCCTTGGAATACTGCATCCAGTTCCTGTCACGATTCAGAAATGATGCTAAGGCCCTAGAAAGAGTGCAGCAAAGATAAGGGGGCTATATTGTATGATGAACAGCTAAGGGCACTAGGTATGTTTAGCCTAATGAAGAGAAGGCCCAGGGGAAACATGATAACAGTCTTCCAACACTTGAAAGGCTGTCATAGGGCATTGATTTATTCTCCACAGCACCTGAAGACAGGACAAGAAGCAATGGGTGGAAGCTTGTCAGTGAGAGATTCAACCTGGAAATAAGGAGGAATTTCCTGACAGTCAAACAATCTGCCAATAGAACAGCTTGCCTCCCAGAGTTATGGGTGCTCCATCTCTGGAGGTTTTCAAGATTGGACAACCATTTGTCTGGGGTGGAATAAGGACTCCTGCTTTGGACAGGGGGTTGGACTAGAAGACCTCCAAGGTCCCTTCCAGCCCTATGATTCTACGACTCATCAGCAAATGGACACAGCATTTCCATCTCACAACTTTCTTGAAAAAATATTGATGTGGCTCAGGCTAATTATGCGGTGATTATCTAAAGAACTGAATACAGTAACACAAATCCTGACAAGGCCTCTTTAAAACAATTTGTAAATGTCAATTGGTATATGCTACCCAATTTGGAGAGGTTGACTTAAAGCAATCTTCTCCAACTAGGGGACCTCCAAATATATAGCACAAAAATTCCTATTAACCTCAGCATCACAACCACTTTGACTAAAAATGATGGAAATTACCTCTTGGGGATATATTTTATACCTTGTAGAAACCCAAGTTAGGAATTTCGAATGTATCATTTCTGTTAATTTTGACTTTATTCATTCAATTCAGATTCAATTTCAGCATGCTATTTTTGATTGTTTTATAATTCAAGCATTTTAAGGACCACCTTCAGGTGCCCCTGTCATTCTAAACTTATGACCTTTTAACCCAATTTATGACCTTTCTTGTCACAATTGTTAAGCGAATCACTCCAGTTGGTATATTAGTATCACGGTTGTCAAGTTAATCTGGCTTCCCCATTGACTTTGCTCGTCAGAAGGTCACAAAATGTCATCACATGACCCCAGGACATTACAACCATCCTAAATATGAGTCAAGCATCTGAATTTTGGTTAGGTGATCATAGGGGTGCTGCAATGGTTCTAAGTGTGTGAAAAACGGTCATAAATCTCTTTTTTCAGTGCGGTTGTTAACTTTGAATAGTCATTAAATGAAACATTGCAAATCGAGGACTACTTGTGTGTACAGAAGTACCGTCACAAAATCAGCTTCAATTTAAGTTATTTCACTCTTACAAACGGGCAGCTCACATGCCAATATGATGTAAAGGTACTTTTCGACTTACAACCACAACCGAGCCCAAACTTTCTGTTGTTAAGTGAAACATTTGTTAAGAGCCCTGGTGGCACAGCAGACTAAAGCACTGTTATTAACATCAGCTGCCTGCAATTACTGCAAATTCAAATCTCACCAGGCGCAAGGTTGACTCAGCCTTCCATCCTTTCAAAGGTAGGTAAAATGAGGACCCAGATTGTAGGGGCAATAAGCTGACTTTGTATGAATATACAAAAGTATGAAGGCTATTGCTTAACGCATTGTAAGCCGCCCTTACAATAGGCGGAGAAGGGCGGCATATAAATCAATTTTTTTAAAAAAAGTGAGTTTTGCCCCCATTTTATGATTTTCTTGCCACAGTTGTTAAGCGAATCACTGAAATTGTGCTTCTAAAGCTGAAGAAGCTTCTTGGATGAGAAGCAAAACCTCTTCAAAGAAAAAGAAAAAACCCAGAAAGTCCAGTTGCCTCTTGAAAAAAAGCACCTTTGTCCTGGCAAAAGCTCTTGAGTTATGCCAGGGATTTAAAGCACCCAGGAGGCCTCGCCCAGCTGCTGACTAACCCAGCTGCAAGATCTTCGACGATCTCAAGCATTTCCGGCTTTCTAATGCAAATGACAATACTCAACGGGGAAGAGGGAGCCGAGCTTTAACTTTGAAAAAAGGCAGATCTCGAGGCTGCCGAATAAAGCTTGCGCGTCGGGACAGCTTTAATTGGGGTGGGTGTGTTTTGTCTTCTATTTTTAGGACAACTATTTCTCCTTCTCCCCCACCCCCCCTTTCTAAACCAAGCTATTCTAACAGAGGCGGTTCAAACGCGTGTTTTCCAACTTTACAGATCCACCGATCTCCGTGGATGAATCGGCTCCATGGGAGTCACTTTTGAGCAACCCCGTTAGAATGGGGCGTGAATTAAACAGCGAGCCAAACCCACCGAAACTCGGCGCAACCCACTTCCGAACAGGTTAAAGGGCGTCGGATCTGGTTGCACGTGTGGATTCACGCAGAGAGGCGGACACGCGTCCTATATTTCCGCAAACACCCTCACCTCCGCCCCCCAAGCTTTGCAGTGAAACGCTACCCGTCATTTGTTGCCTCCTTTGACAAAGCCTTGGAGGATGTTCTTCAAAGTGTTACTCAAAACGTATCCCTATTGTACCGATCAAAGCAAGGATCCGAAAAGTGGGGGGGAGGGAGAGGGAGGGGGGAAGGATGTGAAAAGGTTCTTTTTCTGTGGGGTCCCCCTAAACCCTCGCATGCGAGCGCAACCCCGAAGATTTTTTTTTAAAAAAAGATAAGCAAAGTTTACCTTATTCATCCCATTCCCCATGGCTTTAAAACGATCTGAAACTTTAGCACCAGAAACTGGAAGCAAATCTATTGAATAGGAAGCTGCAAAGAATAATAGGGGGGGGATACTAGGGCGGGGAAACAACGGTATTTACTCTGTATGATTGAGCAATCGAGTAGAGAAGCGATTATATTGTTAGCTATTTTTCACCGCAGCAGCTCTAAAAAAAAAAATTAAAAAAAAATCTCCCGTCCATCAGAATTAACCGGGACTTTCCTTTTTAAAGTGTTATTTTTATATAAGCGGAATCCGCCCCTGGACTTCTCTGGATAAAAACCCAGATGAACTAGTTACAAATTTATACTGCCAGGAATTACGTCTCGGTCAATCCGACCTTTCTGATTTTACCACTCCCACGTGTGATTAAACTCCCGGCGCCGTGAAAATTGCCCCAAATAACAGCGCGAACATTTCTGGGATTCGTAGTTTTATACCTATTCGATGGCTGGCTTAAAGTGGGAGAAATAAACTACCATTCCCGGCATGCCCAGCGACAAACCTTGGCTCCACCTTCCTGAGTACGTACACAAAGTGTGGAGAGCTCCGCCCACTTTCATTCCTGGAAGGATGAGTAAGCGCCGGCGGCTTCATTGCTAACAAACTGTGGAGGCGGCGGGGCGTGTTTGGTTTCTGGGCAATGGCAGCCGTCTAGTTAACGCCGTGCATTTTTTCTATATATAGTTTTATTTATCGCTGCTTATGCAAATATATATTTTGTGCGAAAACAGCCCTAGTTAAACGAGCCTTTTCCAGTAAATGGCTATCTGCAGTGTTGTTTTCTAGAAGCCTATTTCTAGAAGCGTATTTCCATTTCGATGTTCCAGTTATAGCAGCGGTATCTATTATCTTCCAACGGAATTGGGGGAAAAACAGTTTTGCTATTGTTTTCCTTTTGGTGTAGTTGAAATAGTTGTAGCTTATCTCTGTAGAGATTATATAATATATCTCTACGGAGGGGGGGGTGTATGTACACATACATACTAGGAGGCTGATGGTGGAGGTGCTCTGTGCTGATACCCACACTCTTAAACTTATCCCACTGCAGTTCTGATGGTCCTCGTTTAGTGACTACATTCGGAACTGGTCACTTGGTCATTGAGCAAAGTGGTCACAAAAGTGAAACTGCAGCTGTGTTTATGATCTTACTTCAGCTTTCCTTTTATGGGAAGCCCCCCCCCCCAAGAATGAAATATTAAAAGAAGCAGAATATTATATTTCCCCAAAGGGAGAAATGGAAAAACATGCTCTTAAAGACCAAAAACAGACTCAGTCTGCCTTATTAGCCCCAGCATATATTTTGTGCCCATTAAGAAAGACTGGGCCAGCCTACTGTCAAAACAAAAGGCCTTCACCTCCAGGGATGGGATTAAAATTTACATTCTCCTCC
Source organism: Ptyas mucosa (assembly GCA_012654045.1). NCBI lineage: Eukaryota > Metazoa > Chordata > Lepidosauria > Squamata > Colubridae > Ptyas > Ptyas mucosa. Next base: position 1,256,017 of record WNWU01000003.1, read on the forward strand.
ACCCAACTTCTAAGAACAGGACATGACCCTTTAGGACATAACAGGGTTAACCCACTACCATTTAGCAAAAGACACATTGCACAGTCTCCTAAGGGCATCTCAGACATTGCACAACCCCCAGCACCATTTCGAAAACTAAAAATCCTTGCATTCACCAAGCTGATTTGTCAGCTATCCCAAAAATTTCATGCTGTGTTTGTGTGTTATGTTGTTGGTTCTGCTCATCAATAAACACTATCTTTCTTAAGCAGCCGCCATTTTATTCCCTGCTAGGAACTGGAACTGGGTTTTTCTTCCAACGCTTTATTTTATGAACCTGTGGAAGTTGTAAATGTAGACATGGTTGCAAAGTTACATTTTCATTATCATTGTAACTCTGAAAAATTACTAAGGCAGTTGCTAAAAGGGGTCTTCCTGTGTTATGCAGCCATCTAGGTTGTATTTCATATTCCATATCCTTTTAATCTTTTATGTATTATACTACTGCTTTAATTGTAATAATTGTGAGATTCTTTGATGTTGGAAGCAGTGTATAAATATATTAGAAATGTATAAATATATTTAAAAAACCAACTCTGCTCTTTGCCTATATATATAAAAAACACTTTTTTTTCTGGAGCTGCTTCTACTATAAAAAAAACTTACTCCATTTCACTGACTTTCTAATATGACTTTGGGTTCTGATGGCACAATTAAATAGTGATGAAGTGATGGAGGCCCAAAAGAAAGTAATAAACCACAAGCACGTTGCAGACACAACAAGTAGGGTAAATTGGCTTTAGAAAACTATCATTTTCCTAAAAGGCCATGAGGACTGGATGTTACCATGCTCTTTCCTCAGTGCAGCTTTCAAATTTTTTCCCACCTGTGTTTTCACTTGTTTTGCTAACTGCAGTGCTATGAAAGCCTCTCTCCTCTTCCTCTCCTGTGATAAGGAATATCAGTGCTGTCTGAAAAAAATAAATCTCTGGGATGCCTGGCTGATTGATGGTACCATTTACAAGATATGATAGTGATGTCAGATGTGACATGATAGCAGTGTTCCAGTATTTGAAGGGCTGATACAAAGAAGAGGGGGTCAATTTATTTTCCATAGCATCAGAAGGCAAAACAAGAAACAATGGATGGAAACTATTCGAGGAGAGAAGCAAGCTGGAATTCAGGAAAAACTTCCTAACAGAACAATTAATTAGTGGAGCAACTTGCCTTCAGATGTTGGGGGTGCTTCATCACTGGAAGTTTTTAAGAAAAGACTAGACAGCCAGTCTAAAATGGTATAGGGTCTCCTGCTTGAGCAGGAGATATATCTCATATAGAGATACCTATAAAGCAAAATTTAGAATATTTTGGACATGTGATGTGACATCCAGAAAATACGGCATCCTTCACTTAATCCTCCAGGGAAAGATTGAAGGCAAATGAGGTCCAGGCAGAAGAAGAACATCAGGGCTTCAAAACCTAAGGGACTCAAAAGTCAGCTGCACTTTTTCATACGCCTGTTGACAAAAATAGGATTGCCAACATGATGACAGGTATGGCACAAGAAGAAGAAAGAAGATACCTGTAGGGGAACGCATGGCACTCAAAATCTTTTCAAGCAACAAGGGAATGCAGAGGGTAGGTGCAATATTTGACCTCTCGTCTAGCTTAATTTAAAATTTGAGCCAATGCCTAGCTGACTATGGAGAAGGAGAACAGTTTAACCTGCACTTTGAACTGTGGGAGTTGAAGTTTAACACATCATCAGTAGGTTGAGTTACAACAGTGCAAACAACATTAGAAGTTCTTACGTATTTATGTTGCTTAAAAAAACCCCTCTTCTGAATATATTCTTGATGTCTGTTCAGCAATACTTTATTAACGTCCATGAGGAAATCACCATAACTATAATGATTTGTGGGTGACAGCTGGCCATTCATATATGTCTCGAGAGAAGATACTATGTGAAGCTGGACAAGATGTCGCATGTGAGATGGCTTATGATAAAGGATAAAAACTGTAATGGGGGGAAAATGGTAGGTAGCCTATTGCCTACCCCTTCCCCCCCCCCCCCAAATTTGGCAACTTTTAAGAAGTGTGGCCTTCCCCATGCTGGTTTGAGAATTCTGGAAGTTGAAGTCCAGGTAACTTAAAGTTGCCAAGGTTGAGAAGATATTCTTTCCAGAAGACTTGCAGATTTTATTACATGGTTCTGTAGTTTTACTGTTGTTGTGAGTGCTCAAAATTATGCTCTGAGATGGGCAGTGATCAGAGGTGGGTTTCATCAGGTTCTGACCAGTTTTGGAGAACCGGTAGCGGAAATTTTGAGTAGTTCAGAGAACCGGTAGTAAAAATTCTGATAGGCTCTGCCCCCATCTATTCTCTGCCTCCTGAGTCCCAGCTGATCGGGAGGAAATGGGGATTTTGCAGTAACCTTCCCCTGGAGTTGGGTGGGAATGGAGATTTTACAGTATCCTTCTCCTGGAGTGGGGTGGGAATGGAGATACAGTATCTTTCCCCTACCACACCCACCAAACCACGCCCACCAAGCCATGACCACAGAACTGGTAGTAAACAAATTTGAAACCCACCACTGGCAGTGATATACATCTTTTAAATTGGAATATAAAGTCAGAAATGATCCCAGAAAAATGCAACAGCAAAGCACTTTTGTACAGTTGACAAAAACAAAAAAAACAAAAAACAGACCACCCAGCATGGACATCTCCAGGTGTCAAGCTTGAACTGAGGGAGCCTCAGTAATTCCTTATAGAGCCATGTAAATATGAGTACAGTTAGTCCTTGAATTATGACTGCAATTGAATCCAAAATTTCTGTTGCTAAGCAAGACAGTTGGATCAGTGAGTTTTGTCTTATTTTACAACCACTCTTGCCACAGTTGTTAAGTTAAGCACTGCAATTGTTAATGATGTTCAGTGTTTTTAAGTGCATTGACTTTGCGTGCCAGGTTGCAAAAGATGATCAGATGACCCCAGGACACTGCAGCTGTCATAAATACATGCCAGTTGACAAATATTTGAATTTTGATCATGTGACCGTGAGGATGCTGTAATAGTAGTAAGTGAAAAACGGTCATAAGTCATTTTTTTTCAATGCCATTGTAACATAACTGAAACTTCTCTAATTTATTTTATGATGCTAAGAGTGAGGAGCCTTTTATTTTCTGCCAACATAAAAGACACAATTTTTCCCATTCCTTTATTTTAGCTTCTGTCTCAATCGTTCTCAGACACTTGATTGTTGTAGGAAATGGTGAGCCAGAAGCACCACTGTGTGTTTGTGTGTGTGAGAGAGAGAAAGAGAGAGAGAGAGACAGAGAATGAGAATGCAAGAGAGCAAAACTACAGTTCCACAAACATTTAGCCTTCTACCAAACTAATCACTTCACCAATATTTCTGTAAATAAAGTAAGCAGACACTTCAGGAAATTTCACAATATCTTTTTGTCTTATTATTATTATTTTTGTTGCTATTTCACCTGCAGTGATAGTTCCTTTATTTGTCACTGTCGCGCAGAAAATGAAACTTATCTTAATCTCATTGAATATCTGAAATGAACTGAAATGTAGAAAGACAATTTCACATTTAGGAACGTTTCCACTGCTGAGTAATTTTACTGTTTAATATAAGCTGATGGTATCGGAGCAAATATTCAGGGGTAAGGCACTATAGAAATGAAGAAAGGTTTCCTGTGTATCTTAAAGCCTGATGCCAGAATTGAAATCTGTTGTAGTTTCGGATGAAATCGTGTTGTGAACCATTTTCAGGGTTTCACTGGTTTTGCAGCATTTGTGAAACAGGTGTGTTCTGCCTGCTCTATCAGCTGTTTCAGTACCATTTTCCCAAAGCAGAGAACAGGGACGGGTGCATGTTTAAATTGTCCTGAAGTATAACATGTGCTAAGCAGCTTAGACTGTTTGTGTAGGCTTATATTACACATGGGTGTTATATATATATATATGAGTGAATGCTAACCATCCAGTCTGATTGGCTGCTAATAATCACCAGTGACATGTTTGCATTTAGACATTTTTATTTATTAAAATGTCAAACCCTGAAGTTTCTAGTGGTGGTGAAGCTTTTTGGAGTCAAAAATTCAGAAAGTGCCTAACTTGACTCTGCTGGTATACGCACATATACACTCACACACTTCCCAAACAAAACAGAAACAATTATCTATCTCTCCCCACTCCTCTACCTAGGCCACTCTGAACAGAGCTTTGAGGAAGGGTAGTATTGCCCCTATGGCCCAATGTTCCCCAGCATCTGTCCCATACAACTTACTTTAGACTTTATCCTCTTTCAGTTGACAGGTCCTGCGGCTTACACAAGGGGTCACCAAGGCCTTGGTTCTTGAAGTGGCTTCAGAGAAGGCTCTTAATGAGCTTGGTAGGCTCTGAACACCTTCCTTCTTCCTGTCAGCTGAAGACTTCAGCTTCATGTCACCTTCATAATGGGTTTCCCCATCTCTGCTGGAATCCCAGAAGGTCCATTTGGATAGACTCGACCCACTGACAAGCACCTGTCCAACTTCTCCAAACTGGCCAGCTAATCAGATTTTTAGCATTTCCTGCATAGTAGCTCTCAGCTACTATAAAAACCTTTGCTTTTCCATTGTTCCACTTCTTCATTTTGGCAAAGCAGGCATCCAACAGTTGTTGCAATAAACATGGTTATTTGTGTTTTGCTCCTTACTTGGGCAAAAATCCACAAGAAGTGCCAGAGAGGATATAGGTAACTGTACCAATCACTTCGTCGCAGCTTGCAAGTGTGTGTACAGTGGCATCAAATAAAAAGGCACATCTTTTCATAATGGTCTTTCACCCAAAACATTCCATATAAACTGATCGAGTGGTTCCAGAAAATAGTGTGCTGCAAACCATTCTGAAGAACACATTCTGAAGAACTGTAGCCAATTCATTTTTTTTAAAATGGTGTACATTATGTTCATTTTCTGGATTGAGCTCGCTACAAAAAAACCCACGTTTGTAGATCAAGGCATCATAAACAAAAATGCTTTTCACTTTTGCTTCTTTAATAATTCTTCAAAAGTGGTAATACCCACTGTCTGTGACATTGCTTTCATTTCCTGATCTCATCAAAAATAAAACTTTTATTTAGATCTTTGAGGAACTACAGTCTATAAGTCTATTTCAGACATCTGACAAAATTTGATACGATAAATGCATTTTTATTCAAGAGTTTTTGGCTTTACATTTCAAAGCTGGTGTCTCTCCAGAATTGTTTAAAGACTGTAATAAAAAAAATGTTTGCTGTTTTCACGATGCAGCTCTGTATCTTTTATAAAGTCAAGGGCTACAACTAATTGTGGAATGCTATGCTACAGCTAGCATTTTGCAGATTAAATCACTGATTCCTAGTGGGTAGAATGAGAGGAAGCGACTGGGGTAAAATCTAGACATTTTCTAGAATTTATTTTGGCTTGTTTTGAATGGGATAAGAATTCTGTCATACGTGGGCAGGATCCATGCCCTGCCTTACCCCTTTGGGAAGCATGGAGGAAAGGGTTGGTTAACACCTCTTTGAGAAACACTTACCATATACCCCTCTTCTTCAAAACCGGGGTGTCAAACTCAAGGCCCGCAGGCTAGATGTGGCCCATGGAGTGCTTAAATCTGGCCCATGGAGCTGCCCTGAAAATAACAAAGGACTGGCCCTCAGCAGCCCATTTTGGCTGGCAAACTGTTGCAGGAGGCCATCCAGGCTGAAAACAAGGCATGGGGGAGACACATAGACACCCCCCCCACTGTCAGTGGTAGGTTGCTCCTGGTTCTTTAGAACCGGTAGTAAAAGCGGCGGGAGGCTTTGCCCACCCTCCCGGACGTCATAATTGATGATCTGAGCACGCACGCTCCCGTTGCGAACTGGTAGTAAAGATAAGTAGAAACCACCTGTGCCCCCCGTGTCCTGTTTTGGCCAACAAACTGCTGCAGGAGGCATCTATCTCTTCTACCACCACCCCCAGCCAGCTCACGGAGAGCTACAATGTTGAACTGGCCCTCGAAGAAATCTAATTTGGCATCCTTGTTTTAGACCTATATTGGTAACATTGATGATTTCTTTGTAGTGGTCCATTGGTAAACAGGTCAGATAGAAAGTGTCAAATAAAAGGAGAAGAGTTTGGAGAGGACTCATATAAAAAATTATAAATTTGAAACTACAGACTTGAGAAGCTTGCTAAGGAAAACCAAAACGATTGGTGTATCCTGTCATGTGTGTGAGAGGTAAAGAACCAGGTGAAGCCACCAATTCAGAGCCAAGGCAAGCAAGGACCAGATAAAACCTCAGACTACCACTGGGTCCAAACCAGAGAAAAGAGATGAAATCTGAAATGTAGGTTCTTAAGCCAGTTTCATTTCCAGCCAGTTCATACACACAACGTTTAAGGCTACAATGCAGAAAAGCCCAATTATGGAAAATTAAGGACAAAAGAAAGCCACATAGTATACTCTTTAATCCAATTCATTCTAGTAGAAGTATAAACCAAAGTTTGCTATTGAAATTAAACTGTGTACAGAAAACTGCAGCTTTCAGTACAGCAATATAAAATTCAGTAAAATTTTATTTGAGTAAAACAGGAAAATAAGAGAATGATGTTTTAAAGTACTAATGGCTAGCATGGACCCTTAATATTTAAAATATATATATTTTAAAATGTACTGATAAGTAATATACAAATTACTGCATAGTCAAACATATTTATAATAGATTCTGTAAAATTGTTATCTGCAAACATTTTACCAGAAATGACAGTACTTTATGCAAATGTAATAGCAATCATTTTTATTTACATATAGGGAATGTGAGATGGCATTTATATCTGGAACAGAGCTGATCTTGCATATAAGTAGAAATTTACCAGCCATTGTTACAGCAACATGTTGACTTCCATAGCAATAGTTTTGAAAAAAAAATTACAGAGAGTTAAATTCTGAGCAATCAACAATATCTATAAAGATTTCTAGATCAAAAATGCTAAAATGTAACTGTTCCTTACTTTTCAGTTCCAATAATTCATAAAAACTATATTATCAAATACCACACTATTGCCTGTGAAATTACATTAGATAACTCAGTTTCAATATGAATGTAAGTCGTGTTCATTCATCCACCCATACCTGGCATCTTCAAAATCTTTAATATAGCAAGTCCCCCCCCCCTTTATTAAATATAAAAAATTCCATTTCTGAATAAACAGTGTGTTGTCTGTGTACAATTGATTTTGAGAAACAGTAATCATAATATTAACAATAATATTCATCACATTAGTATTGATCACATAATAATAATAGTATTTGCGTATGCATTTTAATAAACCTTCCTGATGAAATTAATCCTTCTCTTACATTTCCATATTTCTAACGTCTGTTTTTACTGGTTAGCCATTGATAAAATGAGTCCCATGTTAAAGTGTATTCAGTTTCTTCCTTTTTCTTAATTTTAAGTGTTAATCTATCCATTTCTGCACATTCTAATATTTTTTTTTATTACATTTTCCTCTGTAGGGAATCTCTTCACTTTTCTATTGTTGTGCAAATACAATTCTATCTGCTGTTAACACATATAAAATTAAGTATGTATTCCCTTCATTGTATTTTTCCGGTAAAATGCCCAACAAAAATGTTTCTGGTTTTTAGATCTATATGTTGCTTTATCATTTTTTTCCAACCCTGTATGTATTTTTTCCCAATATTTTTTTGCCTTTGGGCATGTCCACCACATATGATAATACAAACCTAGGATTTGATTACATTTCCAACATTTAGTGGACATGTCCTTAAACATCTTTGCCAATCTTGTCAGTGAAAAATGCAATCTATAAAACATTTTATAAAGATTTTCTATATATGCAGTTGACATTGTTAGTTTATAATTCCTATCTCACAGTTTTTGCCATTTATCTAACTCTTATTACTTGTCCCAGCTTCTGCCAACCTAGCAGTTCGAAAGCACGTAAAAAATGCAACTAGAAAAATAGGAACCACCTTTGGTGGGAAGGTAACAGCGTTCTTTGAGCCTTTGGTGTTTAGTCATGCCAGCCACATGACCATGGAGACATTTTCGGACAGCGCTGGTTCTTCGGCTTTGAAACGGAGATGAGCACCGCCCCCCTAGAGTCGGGAATGACTAGCACATATGTGTGAGGGGAACCTTTACCTTATTGTGTAGCCAAAATTTTTGGCCCATGCTATCATTATCTCCCTTTTTTTTAAATATTATCTTTATTAAAGCTTTTATTATTACAAAAAATAAACAAACAAGAAAAAAAATAGAAAAACACACAAACAGACAAATGAAACACATAAAATAAAAACTTTCATACAAATCGATTCCACGTTTCCAGCCTTGGGGTGTCATTATGCATATAAGTCATATTTACGTTGTGTATTTACATTGTTATTTACATGGAGTTAATTTTGTTTCACTTATGCTAGAGCAGTATTAACTATATAATATTTTATACACATAATCATCCTTCTAGCAATGCACATTTTCCACCTATTCATCTTAATTTCTTATCCAACTCTCGCATTTACTAGTTTTACTTAGATTTCCTATTCCTTAACCATGGGTCCCAAGCACTATAATATTCTGATTCCTCTCTGTCGTGTATCTCTAGTGTTAACTTTTCCAATTCGGCATATTCTAGAATCTTTCTAATAATGTGGTCTTCGGGCGGTAAATTATTCTCTTTCCAGTGTTGGGCGAAAAGTAATTCTTGCTGCCGTTATTATGTGTGTCGCCAAATATTTCTTCTTTCTTGCATATGATTTTTTGAGGATTCCCAGGAGAAATATTTTAGGGTCTAATTCCAAAGTGTCTCCCAAAATTTCCTTTAGCCAATTGCTTATCATCTTCCAGAAATTTTTCGTTTTGGGGCAAGTCCACCAACAGTGGTAGTACGTACCCTGTTGGTGCCCGCATTTCCAACATTTTGAACTCGCTTTAGGATATATTTTAGCAATCCTGGCTGGTGCCAGATGCCACCTGTAAATAATTTTATACTGGTTCTCTTTAAGTGTTGTGGCCTTAGTCATTTTTAAATTATTTGTCCAGATTTGATCCCATTCTTCTAATGTTATAGTCTGTCCAATATTCTTGGCCCATGCTAGCATTGTCTTCTTTACTGTTTCCTCCGCTAAGTCATACTCTACTAAAAATTTATACATTTTTGCTAATAATTTATCATCTGTGCCCGTCCAGATTTTATCTAAACTATTCCTGCTTATCTCTATTCCCGGGTCCTCCTTATCTTTTTTATATCTTGATTAAATTTGGGCATATGTCCACCATTCTATACTAATACCTTGTTCTTTTAGTTCTTCTATTGTTCTGATGTTCCCTGTCCCATCCAAAATTTCTTTATATCTAGCCGTCTTCCCTAATTCTAGGACATTGGGATATATTATTGCCTCCATTGTGGAGAGCATCTAGGGATTTTGACATAATGTTTTTTCTTTATCTCTTTCCATGTTGCCATCAGGGTGTCTCTTATTTTGTGTCTGTGAAAGGAAGTCCTTGGTTTTTCCCCTGTTTCCCAAAGGTAAAAGTGCCAGCCCTTCTGGAGATCGTATCCTTCCAATGTCAGTATCCTTTTATTAGTCAGAGTTGCCCAATCTTTTAACCAAATTAAGTTTGCCGCTTTATAGTATGTCTCCCATATTGGGAGTCCGAGTCCTCCCCTTTTCTTTTTGTCTTGCATATCTCTAACTGCGATCCTCGGTTTTTTTCCTCCCCATATAAATTTTCTAGTAATGGTATTAAGCTCTTGAAAAAAATTTTTATCTAGTTTAATTGGCACTGTTTGGAATAGATACAATAGTTTGGGTAGGATACTCATTTTAATTGCTGAGATTCTTCCTAGGAAGGATATTTGTAGTTTTCCCCACTTTTGTAGGTCTTGTTTAATATTCTTAATCAAGGGCGTGTAATTATCCTCTTTAAGGGCTGAATACCTTTTGGAAACCCAGACTCCCAAGTATTTAACTTTCTTTACTACTTTAATTCCCATTAGTTCTTCTGAGGTTCTTATTCGCATTTTAGACATGTTCTTAGTTAATATTTTAGTTTTAGCTTTATTAAGTTTAAGTCCCGCCACCTCCCCATATTTGCCAAATTCGTCTAATACTTGTATGCCTGATTCCAATGGGTCTTCTATAATTAGTGCCACATCGTCCACAAATGCTTGAATTTTATAGGTTTCATTCCTAATTTTGAGACCCTTAATCTGTTTATTCCCTCTGATTTTTTTTAGTAGGACTTCTAACGCTAATATAAATAATAGCGGTGATAATGGACATCCCTGCCTCACCCCGTTCTTGATTGGAAGTGGCTTCGTTAATTCCCCATTAACCAAGATATTTGCCTTTTGCTTCTCATAAATAGTTGTTATTGCTTTTACAAAGTTGTGCCCAAATCCCATTTTGCTTATTTGCTGTATCATAAATTCCCAATTTAAATTATCAAAGGCCTTCTGGGCGTCTACAAATATCAATGCCATTTCCTGACCTGGGTGGTCTTCATAGTATTCTACTACGTCCAATATCGTCCTTATATTATTTCTAATTTGTCTCCCTGGGAGAAATCCGTTTTGATCATTGTGTATTATCCTGTTCAATACTTTTTTTAACCTTTCTGCCAAAATGCTCATAAATATTTTATAGTCCGTGTTGAGTAAAGAAATTGGTCTGTAGTTCTTAATAAATTTTGTATCTGTCCCTTCCTTGGGGAGGAGTGTAATGTACGCCTCCCTCCATGATTCTGGTATTTTGGATTTTGTTAGAACTTCATTGAATATTACTAACAGTTTTGGGAGTAGAATCTCTTCTAATTCAGGATTTTGATATACCGTATATACTCACGTATAAGCCGAGTTTTTCAGCCCGTTTTTCAGCCTGAAAAACGCCCCCTAGGCTTATATGCGGGTCACGAAAAAAATGACTTTTTCCCTGCAAGCTAGGAAACAGCGGGAGAACGGGGTTTGCTTACCCCGCCCATTCCCAATCTATTGGGACTGCCTCCTGAGTTCCAGCTGATGGCTAGAGGAAAAAAAAACCTTTAAATTCTTGCCGCAGGGCTTCAAAGGCCCCCCTTACAGCTGATCAGGGTTAAAAGAAAACAAATGAGAAGATCGGTGCCGGCTGCAAAAAAGTGCCTGCTGCAAAGAGCACATTTGTTTTTCTTCTTATGCTGAAACCAAAAGCAAAACTAAAACAGCTTGTTGCTTTGCTGTTTGCTAAGGCAAATTTCTTTTCTTTTTCCTCATCAAAAAAAGGTTGGTGCAAACAATGGGAAATTTATGGCAAATGGCAAAAGAGGGGAGTTCAAGATTTTAAAACACAAAAAGAAAAAAAAGCTCTATTTAAATAGAGAATTGTAATAATTGAGATATTATTAATTGTATATTGTGTTGAAAGCAGAAATGGTTAAGTTGTGGTTTGGAAGAATATTGGGGGAAATTATTTGGTTTATTATTATTGGTAAATATAACTAATTGATTTGTAAGAAATTGGATTGCATGGAAATAATTGGAATATTCATGTTCATATTGATTAATATACAAAAAAGATAGTTATATAACTAATTGATTTATATTAAAATGTTGAATTTGTATTAAACAACTGTAATATTACATAATTAAGCAATGTGAGGATTGATATAAAAATAGATGACAATGGGAAGGGGTATAATATAGAATAGAAGTGAAAAATTGAATTTGATTAAGATTAGAGATGAGGATGAAGGGTAATATTGGTTTTTTAAAAAATAGATGAGGAATAAATATGGCAAAAAGGAAATATAGAAATTGTAAATTTAATTGAAATGACTAAACACTGTTTAAATTTGTGAACCGGCCAAATATTCTGTTCAAAGAAAATACATTGTATGTTTGTATGTGTGCTTCTAATTATTGCTATTTATTCATATTTGTTCTCTTTTATTCTTTAAAGTTTAACAATTCATTCTTTAGCTTAATATCTTTATATGTGTTTGGGGTTGGTTTTCTTCCCTTTCATTTTTTTATTGTACAGCAATCTTTCTCCTCAAACCTACCACCTCTTTTCTTTCCTTCTTACTTTCTCTTCCCCCCCCTCTTCTCCTCCCTACTTCCTCTTCCTTTCTTCTTCTCCTCCTCTCTTCCTCCCTCTCCTTTTATGCACATGGACTCCTTTTATGCACATGGACTACTCAGAGGGCTGAAAAAGTAATTTTTGACTGGTCCTCGCACTTGTAACCAATCCTTGAACTTACAACTGTCCTCACATTTTACATTTTGGCCCTATCTTGTCACCATGGTGAAGAGAAGCAGTTGTGAAATGAGTGACACCGTTTTTAAGAATGCTACAATGGACATAAATGATGACCAGTCATAAGTGCGAAGACCGGTCAAAAGTGCGAGGACCTGTCAGAAATCACTTTTTTCAGCCCTTTGAGTAGTCCTTTTGTGCACATGGACTACTCAGAGGGCTGAAAAAGTTATTTTTGACTGGTCCTCACACTTGTGACCAGTCCTCGCACTTCTGACTGGTCCTCACACTTATGACCATCCTCACATTTATGCCCGTGCAGCATTCTTAAAACCATGTCACTCATTTACAACTGCTTCTCTTCACCATGGTGACAAGATAGGGGAAAAACATAAAATGTGAGGACAGTTGTAAGTTTGAGGACTGGTCACAAGTGCGAGGACCAGTCAAAAATTACTTTTTCAGCCCTCTGAGTAGTCCATGTGCACAAAAGGACTACCCAGAGGGCTGAAAAAAGTGATTTCTGACAGGTCCTCGCACTTTTGACCAGTCTTTTTTTATTTTGAAATTTACCAGTAGCCGCTGCATTTTCCACCCCCTGGCTTATACGCAAGTCAACAAGTTTTCCTAGTTTTTGGCGGTAAATTGGGGGGGTCGGCTTATATGCGGGTCAGCTTATACACGAGTATATACGGTAGTTCCCCTGGGAATCCGTCTGGCCCCGGTGATTTGTTCTTTTTAAGTTTAGAGGTTGCCATCTTTAACTCTACCATTGTAATTTCCTTATTTAATAATTCCTTCTCCTCTTCCTCAATTTGTGTGAGCCCTTCTTCCAATAAATATTGATCGATTTTCCCTTTGGATATCTCTCCCTCTTTATAGAGTGTGGCATAGTATTCATGAATTAATTCCAATTTCTCCTCCTCCTTATTTATTATGTGGCCTTCAGAATTCTCTAATTGATATATTATCCCTTTTTCTTTTTCTTTCTTTAGTCTATATGATAGCCATCTCCCCGGTTTGTTAGCATGTTCAAAATAATATTGTTTGGTTCTTTTGATTTCATATGCTAGGTTTTCTTGATCCATTATATTTATTTTGTGATGGGTGATCATCCAATTTTGTTTTGCTAGTTCGTTATCTGGAGTTTGTTGGATTTCCTTCTCTATTTCTCTCAATTCTTCCAATAGTACCCTTTGGCTTTCTCTTTTTTCCTTATTTTTGTATGCACTATATGCAATAGCAAGTCCTCTTAAGAAAGCCTTCATAGAGTCCCATATTAACATCGATTCCTTTTCATTTCTTTCAAAACTATCCTTTATCTCTTTCTTTAATTTTTCAACATTTTGTTTATCTCGAAGAAATTGAGTATTCAACCGCCATCTTGTATTTCCCCTCCTATATTTCCTTTTCCACTTAATTTCCAGCGGGTTGTGGTCTGCCCATGTATTGGGTAGGATCTCTGCTGACAAAATGTCCATTCCAAGATTCCTGCTTACCCACATCATGTCTATTCTCGACCAGGTTTTTTTGGGGTTCGAATAAAAGGTATATTGTTTTTTGTGTGGGTTTAAGGTTCGCCAAATGTCTATCAGATTTGATTCATCAATTAATTCAAAGAAAGGTTTTGGCATGCTTTTTCTTTTTCCTTTTTGTCCTTTGGGGCTTTTATGGTCTTTATTTGGGTCTACGCTCCATTAAAGTCCCCAATTATACATATATTATTATTTTCCATTGTACTAATTATTTCTCTGAGTTTATTATAGAAATTTCCCAAATTTTTGTTCGGGGCATAAATGGATATAAGTAGAATTGGATTATTTTCTCTCATAATTTCCACAACCAAGATTCTGCCCTTAGGGTCTTTATATTTTAACTCTTTTATTTTTATTTCTTTTATTTTTATTTCTAATTATGTATATAGATTCCCAAATTTCTTATATTCCAAATATTTTTCGTTTTCCTTTTTAATGTGCACCTCTTGTAGGCATATTAAGTCCAAATTTTGTTTAGCTAGTTTTGTGAAAAAGCTTCTCCTCTTTTTGTAATCATTCAGTCCATTTACATTTATTGATAGAAGTTTCCAGTCCATTTCTGAATTTGGTGTCGTTCTAATACTGTTTCGCCCAGATAACTCTTTGCGGTCTTGGTTCTTTCTTTCCTCCTTTGTTTTCTTTCTCCTCTGTTTCCTTTTCCTCCGGTGACCCTTCCTTCGATCCTCCCCGTTGTGTGAGATCTTCCTCCGTGGTGGCCCCTCTCAGTTCTTCCTTGCTACTCAGATCTTCTTCCGTTCCTTTCAACTGGTCCACAAATTCCTGGGCCTCTACCAAGCTGTTTATCTTTATTTTCTTCCCTTGCCAGGTTATCAGCATCCCTTCTGGCAGGGTCCATCGAAAAGGGATATTTCTTTTATTTAATTGCAATGCCAGAAATCTATAGTCCCTTCTTACTTCTCTTACCCTCCGCGGGACTTGTTTCAGCACTATTATCTCTTTACCTTTGTATTTTATTGTTTCTCCCTTCGCTATGTTATAAAAGATGTCCTTAACTTTTCTTTGGGCAAACCTTATATGGACTTCTCTCGGAAGTTTGTTGCGTCTTGCATAATTTGTTTGGACCCTATATATTTCATCTAATTCTTTAATTATTTGGTCCTTATCTTGCTGTAAAATTTCTCCAATCAGTTCTGCCATGACTTGGCCCAAATCTTCTTCTTTCTCCTCTGTGATGTTCTTGAAGCGCAAGTAAAAAGATGCTTTGTCCATTTCCAGCTGCATAACCGAGTCTTCCAGGTCTCTATTCTGCGCCATTAATTTTTGGTCAACCGCGTCCAGATCCCTTTCTTGTTGTTCGACCTTAGATTCGATTTTCTTTATTTTTTGTTTGTTTGCTTGTATTGCTTGCTGGAAGTCATTCATTTTTTGATCTATAGTTTTTATATCTGTTTTTAGTTCTAAATGGTTATTAGTCATCTTCTCCTGCATCAGAAGCATCGTTTCCTGGATCGATGTTAGTGATAGTTGCATCGCTTGCATGGTAGGTATCATAGCTGCAAGACTTTCCGTGGATTTTTGTGTTGCGGGGGATGACATTGTAATTATTGGATTTGAAGTATTTGGTGTTATCTTTTTTCCTGTTTTGGTTACTGTAGCTGCGTAGCTTGTCATCTCACTCAAAATTTTTGCTTGATCTTTTATAATCCTATCTATGTTTTTCCAAATAGTCATCCACTAATTTCCCTTCTTGTTATTTTATATAATGATTCCACTATAAAGTATTCTTATGTCAGGTATCTAGTATTTCAAACAATTTCTAATATCAATTAAAAATATTCTTATTACAATAGTGGCTGTATCTATGTATAAATAATTAAGCAATTAAATAACTTTTTAGCTTAGTTAATTGTTCAACAACTTGTTGTTCCTTATATTAATCAATATTTATTTATTTATATTATTTTATTTATATTAAATTTATAGACTGCCCTTCTCCCTGAGGACTCAGGGCGGTGTACAGCCGGAATTAAAAAACACATAATATAAACAATAAGAACAATTAAAAATAGAATAATAAATTTCGGCTCAAATTAAAATACCAATCCCATTAAATTTAAAATTTAAAATACTGCTTGAGCCAGCCTGGCTTGTTTGAAAAAGTAAGTTTTCAGGGCACGATGGAAGGCACTGAGGTCTGGGATTTTCCTTATCTCGGGGGGTAACTGATTCCAGAGGGTAGGTGCCCCCACAGAGAAGGCTCTCCCCCTGGGGGTCGCCAGCCTACATTGTTTGGCTGACGGCACCCCGAGGAGGCCCTCTCTGTGGGAGCGCACGGGTCGATGGGAGGTCGTCTGTGGCAGTAGACGGTCCCGTAAATAACTAGGTCCTATGCCATGGAGCGCTTTAAAGGTGATAACCAGCACCTTGAAATGCACCCGGAAGACCACTGGGAGCCAGTGCAGCTCACGCAGGAGTGGTGTTACATGGGAGCGCCACGTTGCTCCCATTACTACCCGCGCGGCCGCATTCTGGACCAGTTGGAGCCTCCGGGTGCCCCTCAAGGGGAGCCCCATGTAGAGAGCATTACAGTAATCAAGGCGAGAGGTGACAAGGGCGTGAGTGACTGTGCACAGGGAATCCCGATCAAGAAAGGGCCGCAACTGGCGAATCAGGTGAACCTGACAGAAAGTCCCCCTGGTGACAGATGGTCCTCTAAGGACAGCTGCCTATCCAGGAGGACTCCCAGATTGCGAGCCCTTTCCGTGGGGGCCAAAGACTCGCCCCCAATAGTCAGCGATGGAGTCAACTGACTATATCGGGATGCCGGGAGCCACAGCCACTCAGTCTTGGAGGGGTTGAGCCTGAGCCTATTCCTCCCCATCCAGGTCCGCACAGCCTCCAGGCACTAGGACATCACTTCAAGGGCATCGTTGGGGTGGTCTGGGGTGGAGATGTACAGCTGAGTGTCATCAGCGTATTGATGGTATCTCACCCCAAAACCATGGATGATCTCGCCCAGCGGCTTCACATAAATGTTGAACAGAAGGGGCGAGAGGACCGATCCCTGCGGCACTCCACAGATGAGAGGCCTCGAGGTCGACCTCTGCCCCCCTGTCAACACATACTGCGACCGGTCGGAGAGAAAGGAGGAAAACCACCGCAACACGGTGCCTCCCACCCCCGGCTCTTCCAACCGGTGCAGCATGATACCATGGTCGATGGTATCAAAAGCTGCTGAGAGATCTAACAGGACCAGAACAGAGGAGCAACCTCTGTCCCGAGCCCTCCAGAGATCATCAACCAACGCGACCAATGCCGTTTCTGTGCTGTACCCAGACCTGAAACCTGACTGGAACGGATCTAGATAGGATGCTTCCTCCAAGAATTGTGGGAACTGTCGTGCGACCACACTCTCAGCAACCTTCGCCATAAAGCGAAGGTTGGAGACAGGACGAAAGTTGGCTAATAATGCCGGGTCCAGGGACGGCTTCATGAGGAGAGGCCTCACCACTGCCTCTTTCAAGGCAGCGGGGAAGTGACCCTCACTCAATGAAGCATTAATAATGCCCTGGAGCCAGCCACGTGTAACCTCCCGTGAAGCCAGTACCAACCAGGAGGGACACGGGTCCAATGAACATGTGGCCGCACTAAGTCTCCCCAAAATCCCAGTCGACTCCCAGTCGGAGTCCAAGTCCCCCCGGATCTGCGCGATTTTGTCATCCAGGTATTGTATGTATAAATATAAATATAGTATAATCATTATAAATATGATTCTCTAACTGTCTAATTAATAAAATTTGATTTAAATATAAATAAGAATTGTGAGCAATATATCAAGTAAAAAACAGGAAGAAGAAAAAAACTTATTATTATAACTTATTATTAAATATTAAATATTTCTTAAGGTTAATATGCTGATATTTAGTGATTTTAAAAGGCACCGATATAAGCTTAGATATAAATGAATCTAATATAAATACAGATTACTATGCACCAATTGGTTAATACTTATAATACATTTAGAGAGAAAGAGAAAGGGAAAAGCAAAAAGAAAAAGAAAAGAGGAGGATGTTAGAAAGGAAGGAGGCGGGGCAAAAAGGTAGAGAGAATTGATTAATTATTCCTACTTAGTTGTTTAATTGCTTGCCTCCCTCACTTATCAATGTCCAGAGGGGGAAGGTAAATTGCCAAAATATTTGGCTCAATTCAATACAAATCTATGTCTTAGTTTCACTCAGAGCCTTCACTCTTATCCTCTGGAGGTTCTTCCCGTCGCTCTGGCCGCTCGTTTGTCCTCTCGTTGGTTATTCAAGATGGGCGCGCTTCCTGTCTGGGGTTGTCAACGCTCCTTTCGCCCGATCTACAGTCTCGTCTTCTCGCTCCCCGAAATCCTCCTCACGATCTCCCCCGTCAAGTTCGTTCACTTTCTATTTGTGCCCCC
Organism: Ptyas mucosa; assembly: GCA_012654045.1. Taxonomy (NCBI): domain Eukaryota; kingdom Metazoa; phylum Chordata; class Lepidosauria; order Squamata; family Colubridae; genus Ptyas; species Ptyas mucosa. The sequence continues at coordinate 1,274,223 of WNWU01000003.1, forward strand.
GCTCTGTCTTATGATTATCTCCACTCCGATCTCTCACCAGCCGTTCCACGGTCCGCTCGTTGTCTCTTTTTATCTTTTCTTTCAGTCGCCGCCTAATTTCCAATCTGCTTTCTCTACCCGGTCCAGCCAGCTCATTCAAAATAACATTTAATGTGCAACAGGGGCGGCGGTATGAATGTTCTTTGGCACCCCTCTCGCCGGAATTCCTTGCTTCCTACTTTGTTGACTAGCGAGGCTTCGGGTCTGCCATTCAGCAGCAGATGCGCCGCGTTGGTTTGGCCGTGAAAACCGGTCCTGCAGAGTGGTTTTGCGATTCTCCACTCCGCCTGCTGGTACCTCACTATTGCCCACGGAGCCCTTCAAGCTCCCATGCCTCGAAGGGTCCCCAAAACACAGCGATTAGTGGCGTTGAGTAGGAGCGATCGCTCTTATCACGCCATGTCACCTCGATCCTCAACCAGAAGACTATCATTATCTCCTTTACTTGCTCTTCTTCCATTTTAATGCTCAATAGATAGTTATATATTTTTTAATTAGTTTTTCATCCACGCCTGTTAATATCTGGTCTAGTTCTGTTAGTTCTTTGTAAAAACCATACATTTTAGCATCTTTCCGATATCATGATTGTATCTGTATTTGTGGTATACAGCACGTTTTTCCCCCCATCTGCTATTTACAGTGGGAAAAAACTCAGTAAATATTTTTACTGAGGACCTTCAGGTCTCAGTATTATTTATTTTCCCACAGTATCCTAAATGCAATGCAAGTTCCATTAACAGGTAACAGATCTAAGCAGCGATCACAAAAGGCATATTTTGTATTATCATGGAAATTTCCCCCCCAATTTCTTGAAACACATTTTTAATATTTTAATGCAAAATACTGATAAAACACCTACATACACTTTAAAAATCTACAATTAAAGGAAACAACTAAAGATTGTTTTAGTTAATACTTAAAAGCTTAGATGACTCAATTGCTGATTAAGCAGGATAGAAAGATAATATCACTGGAGAAAAAAATATGTATGTGTTCAATCTTCCTCAATTTAGTGCCCTACAAGTGTTCTGTACATAACCCTTTGAATTCGCAGTTAGCTTCGTATTGGGAGTTATAGTTTAGCTTAACTACACATCATATCTCCAGATCAACTGAGGGAAGTGATGAAGCACCTACACGGAAGTAGTCTTTGCAACCAAGCCAAAGATTGTATGAATACACTCCTTTTCCCTTTCTTATGGCTCAAGATATAACTACATAAATCAGCAGTTGGGCTGAAGACATCTCTCAGTTGGATGTGTTCTGTCCCCGTCTCCCACACGCACGCACACAGCCAGCCGAGGGGTAAAATAACTTTGTCAAACACCCAATTTAGTTATCAGAAACTTGGCAGCAATGCAGTATCTGCCTGCCAAGAGCTTTTACTCCAAGAAGGAAGGTTGTTCCTCCACCAGATAACACAAAAATACACACAGTTTGAATCAGTCCAGTAAAATAAACCCACAGCAGATTAGGCGTTGGTTTTCCAGAAGTGACTTGCCAGAATTTTAGCTTTGTCCGTCACAGAGTTTGAATGGCCACCACACTCCCTTTTATAGCCTGTGGGGTGTGGTCCAGTGACTCAGCTTAATCCCTGGCACGCCTCCTCATCATCTGCTGCGACCGTTTCTCTCACCGGCGCTGTCGTGGATCCAGCCACGACTTATCACCCTCGTTCTCACTCAGATCAGAGACACCTGGCTCTTGGCCAATCTCCTCTCCTTTGGCAGACACCTGAGGAATTGCCAGAGAGGAGGGGCCTGGAGAGGGAGGCCTGGCAGGCTCCTCTCCTTCATGTTCGGAGTCTTCTTCCTCTGATGTGATGGGCTCGGGGGTCGGAGCCACAACAGGATGCTTGAATTGCCCTTTGAACCAAGAGGTCTAACCAGTAGCCTCTGAAAACAAGGAGTAGTACCCTATTTCCTTGAAAATAAGACCTATCCCAAAAATAAGGCCTAGCATGTTTTACGCATGTGCCTAATATAAGCCCTACCCCCAAAATAAGCTCTATTTAAGTGCCTGCGCAGCTGCCCATCTGCCCATTCCATCTTGTTGCTCGTGGTGCCATGATCACAAGGCAAGGTGGGGTGGGGGTGGAGCTGCCCCGCTCACTTCAGGGCCCCTGCAGCCAGGCTCTCCATGCCCTGAGAACTGTCTCGTGGTAGGAGCACCTGCAACCATGGCAGCAGGAGCTCACATGGCCGCCAGCCCACATTTGCTTGCTTATGGCCGCAACAGAGCAGAAGGCCAAGCGGTGTGCTGGTGCTGCAGCTGTGAGGCAAAGCAGGTGTCAGGCGTGGGTGGCCTGGCTGTGGGGGCCTTGAGGTAAGCCAGGGCAGGGCATGTGAGGCAGCTCCATCGCCCTGCCTCATGGCAGTGGCAGCATGCTAGTGCTGCGTGGCTTCCTGCCTCACCGTGAGCAAGCAGAAGAAGTGGGCCTACCGTACATGGGAAAAAAATAAGACACCCACTGAAAATAAGCCCTAGCGCTTATTTTGGGATCTAAAAAAAAAATAAGACCCAGTCTTATTTTCGGGGAAACAAGGGTAATATCTTGGAGTCAATGGTATAATTGGATGTCAAATCGAGCTGTAAATAGAGGTATTTGATAAGCATGTCACTTGGTATATGTAATAGACTTTTGTAGGTTACCCTATATATGTAATGGGATAATTTTATTCCCTTCTCACGTTGTGATGTAGACTGCTATAGATTTAATGTTTGTTGGATGTATAAGATAAAATAAAAAAAAATGTGAAAAGGATAATAGTTGTTTGGCTTATATTCTTCTCCCTTCAGCTAAGTCAGATCAACACAGAAAGTTTTTATCTCTTTATTTTTATTTGTACACTGCCCAGAGTCCCTCTACAAGAGGGATGGCCAGTTTTAAAAATTGATAAATAAAATAATAAATCTCAATGTTGTTCAGAGTTGCTTCATAATTTGAAAATGGAATGAGATTCAAGACAGTCAAACTTCGCAACATCTCTAAAAACAGGGGTGCTACAGGCTGAACTGATCCTTTAACCTATTTTCCTGAACAATAAATAATTATCGTCTAGTCAGGTACTCCTTTGTTATCAAAAATGGGCAATCTCTGTCTATTTAGGAACTTCTGGTTTCATAGCTATGAATACTATTATTATGTATTGTGTCAAGCCCTGACTGGCTTGCCATACCTGGGGGGGGGAGGAGGGACGGAGAAACAACTGCGGTGGCAGGAAGAGCCATGTGACGCAGCGGTTACCTGGCAGTGATGAGGTGCCTGGCTGGGACGGTGTCTGCTCCAGCTGCAGCGGACACGGCGAGGGAAGCAATGGCAGCATTCTCACCTGCACAGCTGACTGGCAGCCTTCTGGAACTCAGCTGGCTGCCTCCGGATGCAACAGCGTGCAGGGCAAAAGCAGTCGGAGGCCAGATGGAGGCCAGCGGCCTAAGCACTGGATGGTGGACTGCTAACATGGAATTGAATGCCAACACCAGATGCTGGTTGCATGGGTGGGACTGAGGATCATGGCCTCGCCTATATAGAGTGCTGGGAGGCGGTAGCTCCCAGCGCTGACTTTGCAATGGACTGTTATGTACTCATTTGTGCCAGGCCTAAGGCTTGAATAAACCTTTATCAAACGGTTTCAGAGCATGTTTGTTTCTGTGTTCACAAGGCTTGGGGATTTGGACAAGTGAGATATTGTTCTTACAGATATTTCTACTATAAAATATTCTCCTGTCTTTGACTTTTAGATGATGATGATGATGATTATGCTGCATGCTTGTCTGCCATTGCCAGCACTGCATCATCAATTGATAGGTGGCAGAAGTATAATTCAAAATGCAGGACTCGATAATCTTTATTAACTGCTTTCATATCTCATAGTTGAAAAAATTCTAGCAAAGCTGTTTACCGTAAGACATCAACTCCCACATAATTGTTCAGTTACTGACTGAGATGAATTTGCGGTAATAATCCCATATGCCATCCATCAGATGGGATTTTTTTCTTCTTGCTGGCAATTTAGATAGCACCAGGTGCATCCTCTAAAACACAAGAGAGACCAAAATTTAAAGATCTTAACTTCAACATTAACAAGTCGTAGTATACATAGTACATATACTTCATGAGAAGGGAAGAATCCTCAACAGGACCACTAACTGAAAGCTACGGATTAACTGTGGTTGTCAGGAAAGACTAATATTTTGAGGCAATTTCATCCATATTGTGGTGGCAGAATGAATTTATGACACTTGCTTCACTCTAGAAAATTTGGGTAATTCTTCTCAGCATAACCTGATTTCCTGACAGCCATTGAGTTCTTCCTTTTTTAGTGAACTTTTGTCACCAAACCCCTTCCTGCCAAATAATGGATAAAGGATTGATCTTGGTTATGACTATAAACCAGGGGTGAAATCCAGCAGGTTCTGACAGGTTCTGGAGAACCGATAGCAGAAATTTTGAGCAATTCGGAGAACCAGCAAATACCACCTCTGGCTGGCCCCAGAGTGGGGTGGGAATGGAGATTTTGCAATATCCTTCCCCCAGGAGTGGGGAAAGAATGGGGATTTTGCAGTATCCTTCCCCTGGAGTGGGGTAGGAATGGAGATTTTGCAGTATCCTCCTGCCACGCCTACCAATCCACACCCACAGAACCGGTAGTAAAAAAAAATGTCTCGCTTTATTTGCTCATATTTTACAATGCCGTGTCACAATTCTCTGCCCTTCTTGTTCAAAATATTTAAATGATTGGGTACAGTCCCATCATACATTGATTCACTCACATAAACAATAATTACATTAATGGATGATTTAATAATTGTCAACCACATATTTGGGCTTAATACCACAGAGAGGACAATTGAATTCAAACTGTTCAGGTGAGAATTTGTAATCATTCATTCCAGCCTCCAGTATCCAGCCAGGTGCCTTAGGAAATCCAGATGTGGCTTCCTAGGGTTTTACTATGTGGTAATTTGATAAACAGCTCAGGATACTTGACTAGATTCTTAGGATCAAACCTGAATAAACTTTCAGACACATAGCATAACATGACATGGCTAGATAAGAACTACTGTTGCATGCTAGGATGAAGTTACTAAAATGATTGTTCTCTGTCAATATGCCAGGGCAATCCTGTTTTGTACCTACTGTAGTTTAATTCCAGTGCTGCTTTTTCTCACCTTTTCCATGATTGACCAGTTTATTCACTGCATTTTTCAGTCCTGAAACCAGGCAACAATTGCCTGCTTGACATAACTGATATCCTTGTAGTTCTCTTTCAAACTAGGTTCCATGATAGCTTTGAATCTAGAATTTCCATTAAAGTCATTAACTGTGGTTACATATAACTTTTTTCATGCATGTGTCTCATTCTTTGTTAAAGTCATACGGTAAACCTCCCAGAGGCCATTGCTATCTCTCGTGACATCTGCTTTTGTTATGTATTGTAGCAGTTTGTTTCATTTAATTACAGGTAGTATGAAGGACTGCCTTCTTTAATCCATATAATTGGAGAATCGTGATTGCCTATTCTCAGTCAATCAGATATTATTATTTATTTTATTATTAGTCATATTTCTATGCTGCCCACTCTCCAAGGACTCTGGGCAGTTTACACCAAAGACAGTATACTAAATAGCATATTGCCCCCAACAATCTGGGTCCTCATTTTACTCACCTTGGAAGGATGGAAGGCTGAGTCAACCTTGAGCCGGTGAGATTTGATCTGCTGATCTGCTGAACTAGCAGTCAGCTGAATAAGCTGCAGTACTGCACTCTAACCACTCATGGTGGTTAGATCATGGTTGTCCCAAAGGTGTTTTTTCAAAAGGCAACTGGATTTTGTTTTTTCCTTGAAGATGGTTCACTTCTCATCCAAGAAGCTTCTTCAGTTCTGTTCTGAAGAATTGAAGAAGCTTCTTGGATGAGAAGCGAAACGTCTTCAAGGAAAAACAACATCTAGCTGCCTTTTGAAAAAACATCTTTGGGAGAATTGTGATTATTAATGTAAACAGAGAAGAAAATAAACAGCTCACAGTAACAAAGGCTTGCTTAATCCATGGATGGGTGACACTAAGAAATCCCAGAATTGAAGACTAGATTAAAAAGACAAAAATATCCTTGAAGTAGGCAATGGTAAACAATTGCCATTGTCCATGGGAGAACAAAATGTGGTAAATGGGAAAACTAGCATTCTATGTGCTGTGTACACACACACACACACACACACACACACACACACACAGGGAAGAGTTTGGGTTGCAACATCATAACGCTTATCATCAGATTCTATGGATGTCCCTGGTTGCCAAGGAAACTACGTGGAAATATATGTGTTAGCCTCTCAAGATAGACCAGACTAAGAAATCAATGCCATATGGGTTGGGATTATTTTTATTGCAACAACTTTAGTAACAGAAGCTTGCAAGCCTGAATGCACTTCCCCCACCCTCCCTTTATCTTGTGAGCCAGGGAAGGGCTTGTCTGAGACGTTTATTACTTTCTTGGCCAGACTCAGGCAACTTTTATCTGACTTGCCTTTTCCTCCTGTCTTTCAAGACGATTCCTTCCTCTCTCTACAGTATGTGGGCTCACTGAAAATCAAGATCAAATTTTTCTTAAGTGGGTGAGGTGGAATTGTGAATTGGCTCAAAAATTTGCACTTCAACTGTTCTTACATAGGAGTAAATATTAACACTGTCTTGGAAATGTTTCAGGAGCTGGCAGATCTGCAATTTTGCAAGTTATATTCAAGGAAAGAGAAGAAATCAACCGCAACTCTAGAGGCACATCAGGTGTTATTTTTCTACCCTTTTGGAGGGGCAATCATAGCTTTAGTTGACAAAATAATTGATTCCATCTTGGCTCCGAAGTTTCTGCTGCAATTATTAGAGTCACTTGCTGGAAGGAGACAATAAACCTAATTCAGATGCTTAAGGAAAAGTTGTTAAAATTGACAAAGAATGTTGACGCAATTAATAATATTTCTCCCTTTGGATACTATTTGATATACAATTACAAAGTCACGGGGGGGTGTTATATAAAGAAGCAATTTTTATTTAGGTGGGTAGACGCAAATGAAGACATTCTACACGCTGTTGGAAGATGTGAACATAAGAAGATTAACAATTGGTTTAATCTAGTATGAAGAATTTAAATGTTTGATATAGCTATTAAATGATGTTTTTAGTTGATTTGTTAATATGTACTGATAAATTACTAAGAGGTTTGATTACTACTTTTTAGTTAGAAAATGTTTTTTTTTAAGTGTTTTAACTATAATTGGACCTTGATGGTTTAAAAGTGGAGGACGGAAGAGTTTATATAATATTTTACTTTAAATTTGGGGTTTTTGAATGAGGGTTTTTTTTTTGTTCTCAATGAAAGAAGTTATAAAATATCTTGTTAAACTGTATAGATTTAATAATCTGCTAAGTAATATTCAACTGTTTTATTAACTGCTGCAATTATAAATGGATACTAATTCTGTTAAACTAGATGGAATAAGAAGAAAGAAGACTTGCTTTCTTTTTGTTTATTTGTTTAATGATTATGATAAGTGAGAGATGGAGTTGAATTTAGGGGATTTAAGCTGTATTTTGTATTTTGTGTTTGCTCTGGGAAGTCGGGGGGGGTGGTTGGGGAGGGGGGGGAAATGTATGTAAAACTTTTAAAACTTTTTCAATAAAAAAATAATAATAATATTTCTCCCTTGTGTTCTGGATTTCTTCTTTTATGCAAAACTCTCCCTTCTGTATTGATGTATTTTGTGCTGAGGGTGGGAGGGAGAAGGGGAGGCAGAGAAAGAGAACTGGGATGGGATGGGATGAGAAAAAAACGGGGCTTACATATAGCTAAACACATAGTCCTTCTGTGAGGGAGATGGCTGGTTTAAAAATGCAAGAAATAAAATAAAATAAACTCCCTAGAGCTTTAAAGTGTTCTAAAGGTATAGAAGCACATAATCGTGCCAGTCCTGTAGTCCAGAATGGAAACCAAAACCATGACCAGTAATTCTACTTTTATTTACCATGTTTCCCCAAAAATAAGACCTTGTCTTATATTTTTTTGAACCCTGAAATAAGCGCTTGGCCTTATTTTTTGGGAGGTTTTATTATTTTGGGGTGCATGGAGCAAGATGGGGCTCCTCTTGCCGTCTTACCTGATTTCCAGCTGTGTCTCCCTAACCCTAACCAGAGGAAATGGCAGGGACCAGCTGTGCAGGCGATTAAATACTTTTGGGGTGGCCTTATTTTTGGGAGAGGGCTTATTTTTGGGGAGGGCTTATTTTCAGGGGAGGGTTTATTTTCAGGGGAGGACTTATTTTCGGGGAAACATGGTATAAGGTTACAGAAACAGGATCTTACAAATCTGAACATGCTTCCCCCTCCCTGCCTTTACTTTCCAGAGAAATAGGGAGGGTCTTTTGTGAGACACTTTCTCAACCCCATCGCTTTTGTGGGCTGAGGGTTGCCATATTGCAGTAGTTCCTCCTGTCTCTCCAGGTTCTTCCCACAATCCATTACAAACTCTGAAAGAAGAGATGCCAAAATTGTGATGATAGAAAAAAGGGCCTTAACTGCATATGCCTTTGCCCACTTGCATTTAACCATAACACCAATGTGCCATTATAATCTCTTTTTTCTTCCATGTCCCCTTCATCTTGTTTCCAATTCATTACTGAGGAAGCTTAAGGTCATCCTTAGTTCTTCTGCTGTCCAAGATGGGTTTTACCCTTTAAGCAAGCCACGAACTATAGCACCTTAACGATAGACGTGATCTGACATGCTTCAGTAAACATTTGGGCAGTATCCCAGTTAGGTGACTTTTTGGAGATGGAATTATTCTTGCGCCTATTGGGCTTCTTAGACTAATATGGATATAGTCCTTCTTCCAGTTTGTGGGCAAAGTGAGACTTTTCTACCGGTCCTGGCAGCAGGAAAAGTCAGTTCTTTTGAACTGGGTTCTCTGTACCAGCTGATCCCCAGCTTATTCAGATCTCCTACTGTCCAAAACTGAACCCTTGGTGAGAAAATTTGCCACCTGGAGAGCGAGTTAAATTCTCTACATCTGCAAAAGTTTGTTAATCCACATCTGGGCATTTTTTTTATATAGAGCTTCCCTTCATCATAAATGCATCACATGTCAGGGGCTCCCCCCTTGCTATGTGAATTTCCCATTGACACCTGAACTTCCCTTTGACAAGGGAGTTCCCCCGTAGTGTAGAGAAACCTAGTAAGAAACAAATAAGGGTAGGGTACGGCATTCATCTTTAGTATTTCCCAAAGTCACTGGGGCAACAGTGAAAGAGTGAAAATTCAGTCTTTCTTTCTTTCTTTTTTGTAAACTTCTGGGTTGTTGTGATGAAAGTTTTGAGTGCTGAAAGAGAACCACTTGAAGCGTTCAGGGGCAAAAACACCTGGATATGCTTTTGTCTCTGAATGTTCATCTAAATGTCAAATAACATTGCAGTAATTTTAGGCAATCCTCTAATTTTTTTGGCCTACTGTTGAAACTGCATAGGTAACTCCCTGCTTCTCACTCACTTTCAATAGGGAAAGAAGAGGGGGGTTCCCTCTGTGAAATATGCCCAGCCAGGTTTAGGGTATGAAACCAGGTGGAGCCCCAGCGCACACGAGGGATGTGGCAGTTGTCATCTGCAAATTGCTGCTGATCTTCACAGCCACTGCTCTACAAGTTTCCAGTGGTGAGACCCTGCTTCAGAAAATAGGCTCACGGGAGCAGGTGGGATAGTTGCTACTATGTCAGCTTCTCTGCTGCTTAAGTTGGCTGGCTGTGGAATTCCCCAAACTTATGATCTTGGAGGACTTCAATTTGTTGATGCTTGGAGACAGCTTAAGGCTTCACAGGCCTCTCCCAGGTCATTCATGGCCTGACTCAAAACAGTGGCCACACACTGGTCATGGTTTTCTTATTGAAGCAGTGCCAACATGATCTGACAGAGAAGCTATAGCTGTCCCTTCTGCCGTGGTCAGATCCAGTGGTGAAATCTAAAATTTGTTATTACCGGTTCTGTGGGCGTGGCTTAGTGGAGGGGGGGCTAATGTGACTGGGTGAGCGTGGCCTTTTTTTTTTTTTTACTTTTAGGACCATTTTTTCTACAACCTCTTCGGTGAAAAAAATTACTTTCAAAAGGCTCTGACGATCCCAGGTGAGTTGCCTGATCGGCAGAGGCTTTTTTTCTTTTAAAAGCCTCTGCCGATCAGGCAACTCACCTGGGATCATCAGAGGTTTTTAAAAGAAAAAAAGCCTCTGCCGATCAGGCAACTCAGCTGGGATCGTCAGAGGCTCTTAAAAGCATTTTTTCTACAACCTCTGAAGAGGTTGTAGAAAA
>WNWU01000003.1:1285007-1295567 GCA_012654045.1 Ptyas mucosa
TTTTTTTTAAAAAAAAGCCTCTGATGATTGTGTGGCTCAGCTGGGCATGGGGGGGGGGGGGCAGGGATTTTTGCTATCGGTTCTCCGAACCACCCACCTCCATCACTACCAGATCGGGCGATCTGGTCTGAACCAGGAGCATTTCACCCTGGTCAGATCCCACCCTGGTGACCTTAAGATTCTCTTGTGCTGCTCTTTTCCACAGGGAAGTAGGACCCATTTGATTGGTTCACCTGCAGTGACTGATGGACCCTGTAAGTGTTCCAAAGGAAACTGGGGGTTTATACCTGAGGCACTGCTACACGGTCTTCCTGAGGCATTGGCCACTGTCTGAAATAGGTAGGCAACTGAGGCTGTGGACAGGATCATGCCCTCGTGGGACCTCTCTTGGGTCATCAGTCCTGACAGTGTTTTCAAAGAAATTGAAAAAGCCGAAAAGGATCAAGTGATCTAGAAAAGGGCTCCCCAAATCCTGGTCTGCAGACAGTTACCTGTCCGTGGCCTGTTGGGAACCAATCCGCACAAGTGGCAGGTGACCGTTCAAAACTTCATTGGTGCATTTGCGGAATTAGGTTGCACAGATGAAACTGCCCCCCCCCCCCGTGTCATTGCCACTGCAATCCACAGAGTCAGAAAGGTTGGGGACCACTGATCTAGAGTGCTGCTGGAGAAAGACAAGGGATAAATCTAACTTGAGGAGCAGTGGCAGTTATAGCTAGCAGGATCTTTGTGCAATTTTGTGTTGTGTTCCAGTTGCGTCCTTTCCTGGACCAGGAAGCTTTTCTGTCAGTCAGTCATGCCCTGGTCATCTCCTATATTGACTACTGCAATACACTCAACACAGTGGTGAAATCCAATTTTTTTTTGCCTACTGGTTCTGTGGGCGTGGCAGGGGACGGATACTGCAAAATCCCCATTCCTCTCCACTCCTGGGAGAAGGATATGCAAAATCTCCATTCCCACCCTACTCTGGGGCCAGCCAGAGGTAGTATTTTCCGGTCCTCCAGAACCTGTCAGAACCTGCTGGATTTCACTCCTGACTCAACATGAAGAGTATTCAGAAGTTGCAGTTTGTACACAATGTAGCCATGTAAGCAGTTTTGGACACCTTAAGGACTGCACATATAATACTTCTGCTGCATGAACTGCATTGGGTACCAGTTTGCTTCCAGGTCCAATTCGAGATATTGGTTATCACTTTAAAGCCCTTCATAGCATGGGATCATCTTGTCCCAAATACATTGACTCATCCCACCCGGGTAGGAAGGAATGGTATGTTACAGACCTCACCAGTTAAAGAATTCCAACTGTTAGGGTCTAGGAAGAAAGTCTTCTTCAAGAAGATCTCTTCTGACATTCATCACATGTTTCTGATAGTGGCAGAACTAAGAGAAGAGATTTCCCCAAAGATCTTAAAGGTCAAAGAGAGTCGTTAGAGCACTGGTCTCCAACCTTGGTAACTTTAAAACTTGTGGACTTCAACTCCCAGAATTCCGCAGCCAGCAAAGCTGAGGAATTCTGGGAATTGAAGTCTACAAGTCTTAAAGTTGCCAAGGTTGGAGACCCCTGCATTAGAGAAAACAACTACAGTAGCTAGACACAATTTATGGAGTCTTTACAGATCATTATTCATTGAAAAATTAGATAGTTGAAATATAGTCAGAGAAACTCAGATGAAATCTACTATCATCCATGGAGACTGTAACCTTGCAAATGAAATGTGAAAAATCCTTGACATTAACTTTTAGGCAACTACTCTTTTCTCAGGAGATTGGGCCACATAGCCAATCTTGACTGAACTCAAAAGCTAGAGAGAAGGCTTATAGAAGGCCAAATTCATATTAACTAGCTAGAAATGCCATTTTTGTAAAATATTTTGCAGAAATACATCTTATTAGTAGAGCAAAACCGTACTTTTCTAGCTACATCTTGAAACGTGTTCTGACAATACATTTGGGGTGGGAATACTTCCAACTAAATCCTTCAAGGAGGAAATTCTAAGTTATGTTTTTGGAGCAGGGTCTAGATTTCAGTGAATCTCTGTGTTCTTTAAATGTCAGGCAGATTAGTCATATTTCCATTTTTATAAAATCATAAAGTTAACCCCAGCCTTTCAGGTCTTTGATTTAATTCCAAAAATGACTGTTTTGTAAAGAAATACATGCTTACCTTCTGGGTAGCATAACCACTTGAAGCAACATTCGAGAGTTCCAAGGCGATTAGATGGATGGATAGATAGATAGATAGATAGATAGATAGATAGATAGATAGATGGATGGAATTGGGTGGTGGCATTGGGGTGTGGGCACATGAAAGAGAGGATATGGCTCAAAATGAAAAGACAACAGGATGAAAACCTTCAATAGGGAAAAACCCTTAATGCAACGGTCAAGAAGAAAAGCAGTTTGCTGTCCATTATTAGGCATTAGCAAACCCTGAAAAAAAATTGTGGTTAAACACAGTCACAGCCTTAAAATCTGCAGGGTGACTTCCCCTGACCCCTCATTCCGAGCAACATCTGCTCCTTGATCTAGGCTTCCTTTAAAATTCAACGTTTTGATCAGTACCGGGTAGCTGCCATTTTAAATTCCCAGCATGCTCTTCTCACACCACCTCTTTGAATGGTATTAGAAGAAATTAAAAGGATCTGCATTCCAGAAAGATATTGTGAGAATTAAAATGACAGCTACCTGACGGTCATTGGATGATGTTTGCTGCCATTTGTCACAAAGTTGGCTAAAGAGCACTTTAAAAAGATATGGCAGCTTTCTGTATTGATTTTCCACTTTGAAGTAATTAAACTAATCTGCCAGTTACATGAGCTTGGGGATTAATGATCCCAAAGTGGTACTTTTGACATTTTAGTTGAGCTCTTAAACCAGTATACCAGAATACTGTGGGAAAGATGGTCAGAGATTGGTGTGGAAGCATTCCTGTTTGATAACTGAGAAAAGTAATGTAAGTGGAATAATTCTTCCTCAACTAGAAAGTGTATGCATTAATTTTGCAAGTTCAATAAACAGTGAATTTGCTTTCACTACTGAGTTAAATGGCATTTCAGGATTAAATCCTGCTGACAATGCTGTAGAATCTTAGAAACAGAGGAGGAAAATGTAGCAACCATTGAAATAACTAATGATGTCCTTTGATAATAGGATGATTAAAATTACTGTAGTGGGCCTCTAAATTCTCATTCAGATGTGAAGTTTATCTGTCTCTATTAAAGGTAACTAATCTTGTATTTCCCTTTATATCTAAACAGCTTCTGCCAGATGATCCTGGAGATTTCCATGTAAATAATATTCGCCAACGTAATTCCCTAGCAAAACTGATTATATTGTAGTACTCTTAACATAGACAGCAGTATTACAATGGCTTATTGGTAATCTATGCATGCTATCTTACACTATCATTTTCTTAAAGTCGTGCCGTTATTAAGGACATAGCTAGAATTCAGAATGCTTATTTTTTCCCCCAAATGCCAGATCTCAGTTCAGCATGTTTTTTTCCTTGCAGATGTCAAATTGTAATTTCTTCTCTCACACAAATGTGTATCTGTAGGTGTGTCTATGTGTAGAATGTATATATTCTCCTAGTCCATAAAAGTGGTTTACATTTTCCATGTATCTCTTTTCTTTATTGCTTTTGTGCTTTCGATTATCCACATCATCGGATCTGCGTAGATTATTCATCTAAGGATTCTTTGAATAGGACCAAATATTGAAGTTGTTCCTTATCTTGTGTGCACACTTCAAGCCACGTTATTCTTTTTTTTTTCTTTGACAAGTTTTATTAAACTTTTCTTTTGCATATATATTTTATGAATAGAGTATTGATTGGGTCACTTCTTTTACAACTTATGGTATAATTATATGTTGATTTTTATGATCTATTCCAATCTTCTTTTTTGTTTTTTCCAAATACAATTTACATATTTCATTTTCGAGCCAGGTTATTTTTGACAGGGTAAATGTAGAAGGCAGGCAGGCCATAGACATAAAAGTGGAAATATTGCCAAAATGCTACAGGTAGCCCTCAACTTACTACCATTCATTTAATGCAGGGGTGGGTTCTAAAATTTTTTACTACCGGTTCTGTGGGCGTGGCTTATTTTGTGGGTGTGGCTTGCTGGTCATGTGACAATTCTTTCGGATTTAGCAGAGGTAGACTACCAGGCTTTTAACTGCTTGCAGAGCTGTACCGGTCTACTCATTTGTTTTTGTAAGGACTGGTCTACCCATTTATTTTTGCAGGCACCAGTCTACTCTGGTGCCTCATTTATTTTTGGAGGCACCGGTCTACCACCTCACTGCCTTTTAACACTGATCAGCTGTAGGACGGCCCTTTGAAGCCCTGCAGCAAGAGTTTAAACAGTTTTTTTCCTTCTAGCCAATCAGCTGGGACTCAGGAGGCAGCAATAGATTGGGGGTGGGGCCAAATAAAAGGTAACAATAACACGGGGGGACGGGGGGGCAGAACCAGTTCGGTGACATCATATCGTCACCGCTACCGGCTCAGCGGAACCAGGCAGAACCGGGAGGAACCCACCACTGATTTAATGAACTTTTTAAAAAAAAATTTGATTTATATGCCACCCTTTTCCTGAGACTCAGGGCAGTTTACAATGCGTTAAGCAATAGCCTTCATACTTTTGTATATTTATACAAAGTCAGCTTATTGCCCCCACAAACCGGGTCCTCATTTTACCCACCTTAGAAAGGATGGAAGGCTGAGTCAACCTCGAGCCTGGTGAGATTTGAAGTTACAATGGGACTGAAAAAAGTGACTCATGACCATTTTTCACATTTATGACTGTTTTGGCATCCCAATGGTCACGTAATCAGAATTTGGATGCT
This sequence comes from Ptyas mucosa, assembly GCA_012654045.1. Taxonomy (NCBI): domain Eukaryota; kingdom Metazoa; phylum Chordata; class Lepidosauria; order Squamata; family Colubridae; genus Ptyas; species Ptyas mucosa. Next base: position 1,289,864 of record WNWU01000003.1, read on the forward strand.
TGGTTCATATTTATGACAGTTGCAGTGGTCCTGGCAACTGTCATGTGATCACCTCTTTCGACCTTCTGACAAGCAAAGCCAATGGGGGAAAACAGATTCATTTAACAACTGCAATGATTCACTTAACAAATGTGGCAGGAGAGGTCGTAAAGTGGGACAACATTCATTTAACTGTCTCGCTTAGCAACAGAAATTTGGGGCTCAGTTGTGGTTCTAAGTCAAGGACTACCTGTATTTTTAAATCCAACAATGGTCTACAGCAGGGGTACCTCAGGGACCACTAAATTCATAATTTTAAATCCCACAGACCACTAATATGATCTGCCTAATGACTGGCTGGGTGGGCGTGGCTAGGTGGGCATGTGGCTGGGTGGGCATGGCCAACTAAATGTCACTCACATTGAGGGGCACCTTGCTGGCCTCTACTCACCTCTCCTCGCCTCCCCACCTGGGCTCCTTAGGGCCCCAACAGGAAGCAATGCTTGGAGCTAAGCAGCCACCACAAGAAAGAGTTGGCAAAACAGCTCAGTTCAAATTGGATCTGACCGAGAAGGAGGCTCAGTAGAAGCACCTCACTAAGGACTTTGAGCATAGGTTTTCAAGCAGAGGGAAGACTTCCGGGAGTGCAAGGCCAGGTACCAACGCCTGGAGGCTCAGCAGGCTGAGATGGTCAGCCAGTTCCAGGCCATGATGCAGTCCCACTGAAACGAAGCCCTTTGGCTCTTCACCACCAGCAGCACTTCCCTCCAGCCTTCACCCAAAGCCCCGAACCAGGAGGCTGAAGCAGACCCCAAGTCTGAATTTCTGTTCCCCCTCCAACCCACACAAAAAGACCCCGAAGGGGGAGACTTTCTGCAGCAACACAAACGTTCATTGCACATATCCAGCCCAGGGGCCATAGGTTGAGGACCCCTGATTTAGTGCAATATAAAAAAATGCAAATAATTTTTCTGTGGACCACCAAAATTTTCTCACGGACCACCAGTGGTCCACGGACCACCAGTTGGTGACCGCTGGTCTACAGGACCAGAGTTCTCCTTCTTTCCATATATCATAATGTATATCTGATGGTGTTAAAAGAATAAAAGAAAAAATAAAGCAAAAAATAAAGCAGGAATTAGCTTTCTAAGCGAAGCTAAATCGCACGCCACAGCTGATTCTCCCCTACTGTTCTACTTACCTTCCCAAGCCTCCTTTGGCGTGGACTACGCATGCACACGCCCTGTGCATTTGGCATGCAGCACGCATGCGCAGCCAGCGAACCGGTAGGAAACCAGTTCAGATTTCACCACTGCAGCAGAGTATATAATGCAATATCTTTCTGGAATCTGAATCAGTTTGGTTTATAGCCAAACTGAATCAGGAGGACTTGCAATATTACTGTAGTGGTGAGAAATCTCACTTTATTCTAAGCGAAAGCTTTCACCAAGAAAGTTTTCATCAGGTATTCTTCTCATAAACATTTAGCTTAAGTTCTTTGCTCAAAACAAACTCAGAAAGACTGGATTTTATATGTGTGTTATTGTTCTAAAATAATTTTTAAAAAAAACAGTATATGTGTTTCTCTCCCTTCCCTTTCTCTACATAATAATTCAGAGAACAGGTGTTATTAAAAATTTGAAGGACTACCTTGCAAGAAAAAATACTGTTGATACCAGTCATAATGTACCCAAGAGGGAAACCTCTTCAAGAGGAAAAGGGACCTGAATCACAGCGAAACCATCTGCAAAGAATGAAAGTAGCATTTGTATTACATGAATTGATCTTTTCTCACTGGAGTCCAGGTTTTTTTCCCCTCCCATATGTCTTGGGGGTATCTAGAAGAACAAAAATATGAGAACTGAGTGAGGAGTATTTTTCTAAGGTTCTCTCTTTTATTTCTCTCTCGCTTTCTCTCTTAATCTGTGAAGATTAAGATGGGATTTCTTTAAGGCCAGTGAGCTTTGTGGCTAGGCAGTTTTCAGCGAAGGGCCTTTGGCTCTCCCAGACATAAATGATATTCTCAGAGAAGATTCATCCTTTCCTACAACAAAAGACCTTATGGTTTTCTGCCACTTCTTTGTTTTTTCAAGTAAGAAAAATGATGGAACAAGCAGAGAGAAACATAGAAGTGTTACGAGTTATTCTTTAAAGCGTTAGAAGTGTTAGTCTCCAAAGCACCTCAAGACACAACAAGAAGCAATGGATGGAAACTAATCAAGGAGAGAAGCAACCTAGAACTAAGGACAAATTTCCGGCAGTTAGAACGATTAATCAGTGGAATGACTCACTTCTAGAAGTTGAGTGCTCCAACACTGGAGGTTTTAAAGAAGAGATTGGTCAATCATTTGTCCGAAAGGTATAGGGCCATGATGGTGAACCTATGGCATGCGTGCCACAGGTGGCATGTGTAGCCATATCGGTGGGCACGCAAGTTCAGCTCTGGCGCGCATGTGCATGCCGGCCAGCTAATTTTCGGGCCTTTTGGACCCACTGGAATTAGGGAAACAGGCTGTTTTCTGCCTCCGGAGGGCCTTGGGGGATGGTGGGGAAGGGCCGTTTTTCTTTCTCCCCAGCCTCTAGAGCCTTTCTAGGAGCTTGGGGAAGCGAAAACGGCCTTCCCCACCCTCCCGGAGGCCCTCCAGAGGCCGGAAATTGGAAATTGGAAGTTGGCAAACAGGCTGTTTCTGGCCTCCAGAGGGCCTCCCCCCGGGGGGGGTGGGGAAGGCCATTTTCGCCCTCCCCAAGCTCCTAGAAAGGCCCTGGAGCCTGTTCTGCCTCAGCTCCAGATTCCCAAGGATTGTGACACACACCAATGGTCCTTATCAAAGTTATAACGTACCAAGAACAAAGAAAGTCCGGCAAAGGTTGGCAACCAGCCCAGAAAACAAGATATGATAAGACACTCACTCTCCAAAATGCTCTGTAATAATTACATGTTGTTTCCAGCAAGAAATTACTGACTGCGTGTGACTTAAATAGGCTAAGGGAGTGGCTAATTATCCTCAAACCTTACTCTCAAGGAGACCTCCTCCTCCTGAGTAGCCACTCCTGCCTTTTGGCAGCCCTGCATGCTCGAGCATTGAGGAGAGGCTCCTCCACTTCGCTTTCTCCACTTGAAGGAGCCTCTGGAGGTTCTGAAGGCCCTGGCTGAGTCTCTGCCTCTGGCACCACATCCTCTTCAGCCTACTCACTGTCCGACACAAGCGCTGGCTGTGCAGGCTGCTGGCGTGGGGAAGAGCAAAAAATGGCCCCACCGTGCCATCCCATGCCAGGAGTGGGGGAGAGCGGGGGTTTGCACACGCATGTACAGGGGCGGAGGGCATAGAATTATGGGTGTGGGCCAGGGGTGTGTGCACATGACACCCCCCTCCACTCCTGGCACATGATTGAAAAAAAGTTAGCCATCACTGGTATAGGGTTTCCTGCTTGAGCAGGGGGTTGGACTAGAAGACCTCCAAGGTCTCTTCCAATTCTTTATTCTGTTATTCTGTAGAAGGAGCTTAGGAAGTCATCCATAAGGTTCCATTAATGATGTTGACCAGTTGCTTTGAGACCAATGAGCATGATTAATGTAGACAATTTTCAGAACGATGGCCATCTAAATGAAAATGAATGAAAAGCAAAAGCAGTTTGCAGTAAGTTCAAGCAAACATTATGCAAGATGAATTGGCCATATCAGGCAACAGATGGCCATCTTGACGACCCAAACTTTGAGGAGTCTGGATTGCTTCCTACCCTTAGCTTTGGTAGAGAACCATTCTCTGGAGAGATATTATCAAGTATTCATGAGGAGACTTACACAAATAATTCTCTACATGGAATAGCATTCATCCATCTCAACTCTCATCTAAGATAGAGAGTTGAAAAATATCTTAAATTGGCCCTGCTCTTTTTCTTTCAGGTTTTGAATCTACAGCCTCTCAGGAGTGTTCAAGTTATTATTCTACATACCTGTTCCTAAACATGTGAACAGAAGGCAAACCCAGCTATTGACAAGCACCAGTTTCTTTTATTAAACAACTGTATCTTTTATTAAACTGAAATTAATTCCATTCCCATATTCCAATATTCATATGCCAGAATATTTTTTGTCAGCCTTTGATTTCAGCTTTCCTTTCCTTTCCTTTCCTTTCCTTTCCTTCCTCCCTCCCTCCCTTCTTTCTTTCTTTTCTCTCTCTCTCTCTCTCTCTCTCCCTCCCTCCCTCTCTCTCTCTAGTATACGGGTTACTCAACAGCACTAGACCTCACATTCACAAACTCCTAAATATTTTAAAATTGGGATCCATCACATGCAAAAAGTTGTCTCAGAACTTTTCAGAACAAGACAATCTTTTGCCCAAAAGATGTTTGCAGACCAGAACTCCCACATTCCTTGGCCTTGTTAGCTGGGGTTGATAGAAGGCAAAGTCCAAGGACAGCTAAACTGTAATGTTCTCTGCATCCAGATGTCCATAAAGAATCACTGAAAACTACAATTATGCTGTGCTTTGGAGTCTACTCCAAAAGGTCCATGAAAGCTTCAGGGCTGTAAACATAGCACCTGCCTGAAATTTCTTCCAATAGCCATGGTTTTTCTTCACAGCAGTGTATGAGCATACCTGGTTTAGCAATGTAGTTTGAAATGAGGACACAAACCTCTGAGGTGTAAAGGAACGCGTGTGTGTATCCATGTTAAAAACAAAACCTCCCTGGTCTGACTCTTCTTACTTAAAACAGAGCAGGTCAATTTTTCAATGAAGATATTTTGGATCTGAAGAAAATATCTATAAGCAATCTCTTAATTTAAAGGGTTTTGCAATTTAGGTGCTCTAAACACATATGCACCTTTCTATACACACAGTCAATTTACTAGTAAATAGAAGGAAATTTTGCACAGATTGCGCAATCTACCAGCATGGAAAGTTGCTTTGTTATACAGTTCCCTCTAGTGGCATATTTCTGAAAGACTGGAAAGCAGACAGCTGAAAGAAAACCTGAGAGGTACCTTTAAATTGATCTTCAGAACGTGAGAGATGCAGTAATTCTGCAAATCTGTATTTAACCAGAAATACATTAAAGTAATGGGAGTAAGAGGGAGGGAATATCCTTAGCAACATTTTCTTCTCTGTATAATAATGCATGTTAAGAGGAGTGCCAATATTCGCAGGCAGATGTTTCTCTCAGTATACAATTGATTTGGGACTCAAGAGGACCAACATTTAATCTTTATCAGAATAGAGCTGGAAGGGACCTTGGAGGACTTCTAGTCCAACCCCCTGCTCAAGCAGAAGACCCTATACCATTTCAGACAATTGGCTATCCAATCTCTTCTTGAAAAACTCCAGTGAGGAAGCACCCACAACTTCTGAAGGCAAGCTGTTCCACTGGTTAATTGTTCTCACTGCTGGGAAGTTTTTCCTTAATTCCAGGCTGCTTTTCTCCTTGATTAGTTTCCATCCATTGTTCCTTGTCTTGCCTTCTGGTGCTTTGGAAAATAAGTTGACCCCCTCTTCTTTCTGGCAGCCACTCAAATACTGGAATACTGCTATTATGTCACCCCAGCCCTTCTTTTCTCTAGACTGCCCATACCCAAATCCTTCAACCATTCTTCAGATATTTTAGTCCCCAGGACTTTAATCATCTTAGTTGCTTTTCTCTGCCCTTTTTCCAAAATCGTAACATATTTTTTGTAATGTTAAAGTAGGAAATGCGGGTCCAGCTAGATGACCACTGGACATCTTTC
>WNWU01000003.1:1295577-1313508 GCA_012654045.1 Ptyas mucosa
GAGTTCACAGAATCCTTTGTTTGAAACTGTATAAAGACCAGGGTCCCCGACCCATAATTTTGTTCAGACTTCCAGGTATGAATCGGACTCTGAACCTTATTGCAATAATAAAATCTGATTCTGTTTGCCCTTTGGGATGACTCTCAATCTCTTAATTCTATAACAATGTGGCAACCAAAACTGGATGCAGTATTCCAGGTGTGGTCGTACTAAGAACGTATAAGTTTTCCACCTAGCCACTTAACTTTTTTTACAGCACCCTAATGGACTGGTCAGCTTCAGCACAGCCTTATTTAGCACAAGCAACTGTTTGGCGGTTGGATTGAGCTCCTGGAATACCACTGATTAGCTGTTCCAGGTTGCAGGGATTGCCACCACCCATCGCCACTATCGCCACCCACCACCGCCATCGCCTCCCATTGCCACCACCACGTTTTCGGCCTCTGCGTGTCCCATTTTCAGCCCTTTCCAGATGGCGGGGATTGCTGGCGGCGAGCTGTGGCGGCAATCCCTGCCACCTGGAACAGGCTAAAAACGGGACACGCAGAGGCCAAGAATGGGGTGCATGGAGGTAGAAAATGGGGCACACAGAGGCGGCAATAAGCAGTGGCGGTGATGGGCAGTAGCGATCCCCGCAGCCCGGAACAGCTGATCGGCGGTATTCTGGGAGGCCGATCCAACCACCAATCAGCTGCTCGTGCTAAACCATGCTGTTTGTTATTTGCTGCAAGGAGGCAAATTGCTGGGAGGCAAAGGTCGAAGGGTGGGGGCCAGCGAGTGAACGGGGCTTCAGCAACATTCACTCTATAAGACACACAGACATATCCACCCATTTTGGGGTGAAAAATACAGTAATTCCTGATTTTTTAAAAATTTTTTCATATTTAGTCTCCTAAATGTCTTACAGGTTAAAAAAAAGCAAGATATAGATTGAAATAATAGAGAATAAGATGAATTCATTAAAATCTCAGACATCTTCTATTAGCATTTTTCCAGCATTTACTTACTTCTTCACTCAGACCTCAACATCTAAGATGAAAATGGTTTTTTTTTTAATTGGATAGTGGCACAGAAAGGAAGTAATAAGATTTTATTGCCCCAGAAGTCCATGGTAGGGAGATAAGGAGGCCACATGACAAAACATGCATCACAATTTCATTATTGATACAAGACAAAACAGCGTTTGTATTCAGACAATCACAAGATATTTTTAATAAGTGTATATGACTGTCCAACTTGCAATTCTTCAATCTAGAAATGAAGATAACAACATTATAGGATGCCCAACCATAATCACATTCCAAACCATTAGAAAATGGGCCTGTCCAATATCCTTGACCAATATCTGGGAGAAGAGTCAAGTTTTTAAGGTCTCAAAAATTTGGTGGGAGCTATCCAAATCTTGGGGGGGGGGGAGCGGGTGTCACTCCATATAGTAGATGCTTTGTCAGAAAAGGCATGCCTCTTAGGTCACACCAGCTGACACTATTTCATCAAGAGGGACCCGAAGCACTCTCACTAAATCAGATCTTGGGGGAAAATTATAATTGGTTCCCCACATAAGGAATGGGATCATGTGCTGTGAAGGGCTTTTTGGGTGCTAACCAGTATCTTGAACTGCACCTGGAAACCTGCTGGCAGCTGCTGCAATTCACAAAGGGGAGATATTTCACAGATATACCATGGTGCATTCATAACTACCAGCAGCACTGTATTCTGGACCATTGGAGTTCTGGATGGTCTCCAAGGGCACTTGGAGTATGGAATGGAATTATGAAAAGGCTTTCCTAACCATTGCTGCCATATGCTCCTGTTCTCTTTCAACCAAATGTTCAAGAGTACCCCTTCCCCATTGCACACCCATTCTTTCTGGGTACTGAGTACTGCCATGGAAGGTCCCCAGATGTGTGGAGCCCTAAAATCCATAGTCTTACTAGAGTTAATTCAAAGTCTGTTCTTCCCCATCCAGATCTCCATAACCTCGAGATCCTGGGGAAGAAACTTGTTGGTGAAGTTCCCCAGTAAGTTTCTACAGTCGGGGAGGTGGACTTGGACAAAGATTCTCCCAGTGCCAGACCAACACCTTAAACACAACAGATAGTCCTTGATTTATGACCACAGACTTTCCATTGCCAAGCCGGGTTTTGTTAAGTGAGATATGCCCAATTTTACCCCTTTTTTTGCCACGATTAAGCAAATCACTGCAATTGCTAAGTGAATGACGTAGTAATTAAATGTATCTAGCTTTCTGTATTGACTTTGCTTTTTGGAGGCTGGCTATGAAGATCGCAAATGCCAATCACATGACCCTGGGATACTGCAACTGTCATTGATATATTCTGGTTGCCAATTGCCTGCATTTTAATCACATTGAACATGGGGATGCTGGGAGCGCTGCAGTCATTAAGTGCCAGGACCAGTTGTTTCTTTTTTCTCTGCCATTGTAATTTCCAACAGTCACTGAATGAATGATAGTAAGTTGGGACTACCTGTACACCACACTATTTTTTAAAATAAACTCTAACTCCCAAAAAACAAAAAAACCTCCTTCATCTATGTTGGTTTTACTGCTACGGTACCAAAATTAATGTTAAAAGCGTAGAGCCATCTCAGTAGAAAAGGTGACAAAGATAATGTTAGTACAGGTAGTCCTCGACTTATGGCCACTATTGAGCCCAACATTTCAGTTGTTAAGTGAGATATTTGTTAAGTGAGTTTTGCCCCATTTTACGACCTTTCTTGCCTCAATTGTTAAGTGAATCACTGCAGTTGGTAAGTTAGTAAGTAAGAGCTACGGTGGCGCAGTGGTTAGAGTGCAGTACTGCAGGCTACTTCTCTTGACTGCCGGCTGCCTGCAATTTGGCAGTTCAAGTCTCACCAGGCTCAAGGTTGACTCAGGCTTCCATCCTTCCGAGATGGGAAAATGAGGACCCAGATTGTTGGGGGCAATAGGCTGACTCTGACCTATTAGAGAGGGCTGTAAAGCACTGTGAAGCAGTATATAAATCTAAGTGCTATTGCTAAGTGCTAGTAATACGGTTCTTAAGTCAATCGGGCTTCCCCATTGATTTGGCTTCTCAGAAGGCCAAAAAAGGTGCTCACATAACCCCAGGACATAGCAACCTCATAAATAGGAGCCTGAGTGGCGTAGCAGACTAATGCCTCCTATTAAGGCAGCATTTAACATCCAGCTGCCTGCAATTACTGCGAGTTCAATTCTCACCAGGCTCAAGGTTGACTCAGCCTTCCATCCTTTCTAAGGTGGGTAAAATGAGAACCCGGTTTGTGGGGGCAATAAGCTGACTTTGTATAAATATACAAAAGTATGAAGGCTATTGCTTAACGCATTGTAAGCCGCCCTGAGTCTCCGGAGAAGGGCGGCATATAAATATAAATTAAAAAAAAATATGAACCAGCTGTCAATCATCTTAATTTTGATCACATGATCATGGGCAGTGGTGAAATCCAAATTTTTTTACTACTGATTCTGTGGGCATGGCTTGGTGGGCATGGTGTGGCTTGGTGGGCATGGCAGGGGAAGGATACTGCAAAATCTCCATTCCCACCTCACTCTGGGGCCAGCCAAAACCTGTCCAGAACCTGTCAGAACCTGCTGGATTTCAGCCCTGATCATGGGGATGCTGCAAATGTCATAGCTGTGAAAAACAGTCATAAACCACTTTTTTTTCAGTGCTGTTGTAACTTTGAATGGTCACTAAATGAACTGTTGTAAATCGAGGACTACCTGTAATAAGTAACTTTACTGACACCAACAGTAGGCAGTTAGCATATATTGGGCTACATGTAGCCAACACACCCATGTTTAACATATTGCCTTTAGACTGCAGCAAATACAAAAGGCCATGTGTTTTCACCCTGCCTACCATTGCAATATCAGTGAATCAGCAACTGCAATCTCTGGGGATTTCAGAACCTACAAAAATATTGCTCCTAGAAAAAGGAGACACATTTTGGAAATCCACCAAGTAACCATTGACGTCTTTGGGATAGATAAGTAAGGAAGTGGAATGTTTGCAGAATTGCTTCGGAGTTAACTAGGATGTATCGTGTTTCCCCGAAAATAGGACACGTCCCGAAAATAACACCAAGCCTGATTTTTGGGGTGGGCCTAAATATATTGTTTCGGATAAGCTTTTTATTAACAATGTAAAAGTAACTAATGACGCTTATAAAGCGTCTTCCAAGGGAACCGGAAACACCTCATAGAGACACATAGAAATAAAGATTAAAAGCAAACACAACCCCATAACATCTCCCCTTTTCTAATAACAGCAACCCTTTCTACAAATTGAGTCTATCAGGGGGGCGTGAACATCTCCCACTCCTAGTAACGACTGGTTCTCTCACGCCTGCCTCTCTCACGCAGGCCGGATCTCTTCGCTCGCCATTTTCTGAGGCCTCGGATGTTTGGCTATCACCCGACATAGCAACTAGCTCAGGACTGTCCTGGCTTAAAAACAACATCCAGATTATAATGCTGTAAACTGAGCATCATGCTTTGCAAACGCTTAGGGGCACACAGAAGAGGCACCCCATCACTGCTGGGTAGTGGTTGTGCCAATCTGGGTTCAACCATCCCATATGGCTTGACCTAAGTTGTGCCTGTGTCTTCACACTGGGCTTGGTTTTGAGTAGAGCACTTCTAGACTGAGCTTGGGAGGCCATTCCAAGTTCTACAGAAGTTTCCTACTGGTTGGAGCTCTCACTCCATTAATCAGGTTGGCTACTCTGAACTCCTCTCCAAAGCTGAGGCCATCTGATGGTAATCCAGGAGGGTAATCCCCACCCCCAAGCTGGTACAGTTCAAGGCTCCTTGATGTAAACATTTCCCAACCCACATTATAGCTTTGTCTGCAAAGACCAAAAAGTAATTTTCTTTCAGCAACCAGAGTTTTTCCATCAAGAGTTGAATGAAGCCAAGAATCTTAGTTGAGGAACTGTTGACGATATTGTTCCTTCTGTTTAATTAGATATGTAATAAAAGCAACTGTGTCCACATAAAAACAAGCGGGCTTGGGGAATCTCAAGGTTTGCAGATGAACAAATCACCTTAACAATAATTTTTCAAAATTTTATAGTAGGGTCATCCTGACAAAACAACTTGGTGAGGACTAAATCAGCTCAATGGAGTTGAGATCCAGGAAGGAAAAATACACTTGTGGAGGATGATGGGACAGTAGCTTGGCAATTGCAGGAGAGCATTTCATACAAACTGATTTTATTACAGATATCCTGATTTATTATTTTGTTTTGTACTCTGAGTCCATTGTTTTTAAAGGCAGAAAATTATCTCCAGCCTTTTAAATAGAATCTGGAAACACAATGAGTTTTAGTTAATTAACTACACAAAGTTGTAATTCGATTTCTTCATGGTTTGCCTAACAGTTTCATAGATAATATTATCAAGTAGGAAAATCCTGAATGTGACATCAACCCTGATTTTTTTCAAAAATTAAATGTAGCTACAAAAATTAATGTAATTATAATTTCAAAACAATAAAAAAAAATAGCTGGAATAAAATAGCTGTGACCCTTATAAGACTGGAGAAGCCAGTTTGAGGTCTTTGGTCTATCAAATTAGGATCCATGAGAGCTAAATTGACATCCAGTGTCGGTTATAAAGTGGGTTCCCTCATTCATCTAGTAGTTCCCTACTCATCTAGTAGAAGTTAGCCCTTCAGAATAGATCTATTCAAAAATACAAAGTTATGAATGCTAATATTTCCTTTGTTATAAGATTATAGCAACAGAATCTTGCAAGTCTGAATGTCCCCCCCCCCCTTTTTTTTTTCCCCTTTGGGAAAACTAGAGAGGGTTTTCTGTCTGAGCTGCTTTATCAAATTACATTTCTACCCTGGATCCATATTTCTTTTTATCAGACTTTGCCTTGGACTCTTCCTCTTCTTCCTCCAGTTATTCCTTTTGCCTACTATACTTGGTCAATACACTACTATTAAACAAACCACAGCTTCGTTGAATTTCTGAGCCAGGTACTCTGTAACTTATCCTAAGACTGAGCAGACAGCCATATCGCTCTGAGGTACCTAGTGAAATAGCAGGATATAAATATGTAGTTTCAAGCCAAGTCTCTGGAGTACTGCTCCTTATTTATGAGGTTTTTTTCAGTCCTATTTCAGCCTGAGAAATGCCAGATTCAAAGATCCAAGAAGGCAGGAGAGCTCACAGAAAGCCACTCACTATTCTCAGCCTGCCCTCATTTCTTGTATGTCCACAATTCCAGGAATTGTGTGTGTGCCATCACTGGAGATTTTCAAGAAAAGGCTGACTAGCCTTTGATGGGGATGACCTGAAAATTCCTGTTCTGGACTAGGCATTTGACTAGAAACTTACCAAAACCTTTTCTCATCCTGGTTCTATGATTTGTAAGGCTTGTATTGCTCATGCAATAGTTCTAAAGAGAGGAAACATTGATAATCGAATTCTGAATATCAAATTATTTGGAAAACAGTAAAGAGGCAGCTTCCACTGCCTCAGATGACAAGGCTCTGACTAGTTGTTCTATGCATATTTATCTAATCATAAGACCCAGTGAAAATTAGCTGTGACATCTTAATTCAGTTAATTCTTTTGTGGTGCATTGAATTAAAGAAGTACCACACATATTGAATCGTAAATTTAACAGCATTAGGTTGGCTTGCACAGTACACTGAACCACGAATTAGCCAAATATATTTTAGCATAGCATGTTGTGCGAACTCAGCCCTCCTAGTTTGCTGGAACTTCGTTGTGTTGTGCACATCAGCTGGATTCACAGTCACACCGCATACCAATCTACGAATGATCACACACTGCCTTTTCGGTCCGGTTGTCTTGTGAACCCATCGGCCGCACTAGGTTTCTATCTACTGCACTTGCTGTTCCACAGAAATCTCATTTTAACTGAAATATCCCTCCCCCGCTCCTCTCTACTACAAGTAGGAAAACTGCAATTTAGTTACGCTTGACAAGGCAATTACAACCAGAACGGCGAAAACAATCAATCACACGCTCCAAATATATAATTGTGAGCCGTGACTAAGGAAGGGGCGGACCCACCACGCCGGTTGTTTTAATTGCCAGGCACTACTAGTCGCACTAACTATATCGATCCTGTCTTGCTTAGATGATCCGATCCTATTCTGTCCGCCGGGTATCGTGGTAGTATCTTCTCCTATACAACTTTTTATTAAGAATTTTGATTATAGTCTGTTGTTAAGTTTTCTTAATATTCCAGTACGAGTTTCAAGTAAGGAAGCTGGCTTGCAAAAAGAAGAAGAAGAAGAAAGAAAATCCTAAATTTAGAGTTTGAGAAATCTGGGAATAGTATAAAAGGGGAAACCTAAACTGTCCTTTTTATTAAAATTTACTGCAATTCATCTTAGATGGTCCCGTAGTCCAATGGTACATGCTGTCTTACTCAGAAATAAGTAATTCTATATTCATTGGAAATACTCGTTACAGCCAACGCTTTAAACATACTTATGCATTAATCATTATTTACTAACCCTTATTTGATCCGTAAACTAACTGGACTCAGCGCAGGTTATTTCTAATGACCGGAGGTAGAAAGCCAGCTGCCTGGAAGTAAAGTCACGGAACTGGACGGAGTTTACTGCTGAGTTAAGCGTGAAATACAGTATAAAACGGTACTGTTAATGTGCTTTGTTGCAGGAATCCGAACTCCTCCGTGGCGGTATTTGTGTTTAAACACTCGAAAGTTACTCAACGGTGCGGCAAGGCAAAACTGCATAAACGGAAAGTGGGTGAAAATGTTTACACTTTGAAAGGTTTTGTTTTGGTGTTTTTAAATTTTCTGGTAGGTAGGCTGAATAGTTTCCTCTTCTTGACCTTGCATTCTAGGCTGTGGCAGATTGGATCGCATCCCTTCCGATAGGCAAACTATTTCTTTAGATGTTTTGTGCTTTAGGTATAATGAACAAGGGGGGGGGGGTGAGTTTATTATGAATATAAGCCAATAATCCACTCCCGCATAGTTTGACACCATGTATCCTCAAGTGTGGAGAAGAAACAGGGAACGACAAGCTATTGTCCTGGTTTTTCTTACTCCAATAGTTGCAGCAACTTAAGTGTTGGATGTTTCACTTCTGTTAAACTGGGATTGACCGAAAACTTTTAGCAGAAGCTCCATAAGACTGTGTTTGATCTCCCATTGACTCCCATTTCCCTAGAATCCACATTCCTATTAGGATGCAAAAAGCAGCAACCTCTCATTTCCCTTTTTCCAGGTGGTGGATCCTACTCCAGAGATCTTGAGAAACTGAATCTACTTTGCTTTGCTTTACTTTAGGACTTGGATAGGAATGAAGGAGGGGGAATTAGGAGATGCTTCCTTTTCTACTGCCAAGAGCTATTAAGTTAGGATATTTCTGCTGATGCTCTTGTGCTTAAGTTTGTGTGTCTATTGTTTTTCCCCCTGTGTTCTCTCTCATTATTAGTACATCAAGATAGCCAGCTTCAAGTAATGTTTGTTTTTGAAAACCAAAGAAAGGAATTTAGTATCTTTCTTTTTGTAGCAATCTTGACAAGAATCTTTCAAAACCATAACTGTGACAAACAGTTGCAGGGTGTTGAAAAAAATGGCAGGTAAGTTGTACTGCCTTTTATCATATTTCTATTAAAGGAGAGAGCAAGAATTAAGATGTCCCCATAGATCCCCTCATTTTCCATAGGGATACCCAGCTGGACTGGTGGGAAAAGATTATTAGAGAATACTATGGATGTTCTCCCCAAATGGTCATTGTATGTGTTTGTGCGGGGTGATATTTATAAATTTCAGCCACCTAATATTTTTATTTCCTAAAATGCCATGAGGTCTAGGAGGAGTCAAAAGCCTTTAGGAAAATAAAGGTTACAGTGAGCCATCTTCCTATTTTATTTTTTAAAGAAATGATAAGGGGAAAAAGTTAGCTGGGTCAGGGAACATAGCAGAGAGGTGGTATCAGTGGGTAACAAACAGATTGCCTTGTTTTATATTATATATATAGGTCTTTGGTTATTCGGTTTTCTCCCACGTAAAATTGAAAGTGTCTTGGTGACGTTTTGACGAAGTCTCATTCGTCATCTTCAGGCTAGTGTTTTCGGCTTCGTGCTTCTAGGAGCACGAAGCCGAAAACACCAGCCTGAAGATGACGAATGAGACTTCGTCAAAACGTTGCCAAGACACTTCCAATTTTACGCGGGAGAAAACCCAAATAACCAAAGACCTACATACAAACACCTGCGAAAACCTTAGAAAATATATACACACACATATACATATGCATATACATACACACACAGATGTATGTATGTATGTATGTATGTATGTATATATAAAGAATCCTGACTAGAAACTATAGGAGATGGCCTTGGGCCAGTCACCAGTAACTCAGTCTAATCCCAAAAGGTTATTGTAGGATAAAATTAGGATAGGAATAGCTACCTCAAGCCAGTTTGGTGAAGTGGTTAAGACATTAGCCTATAAATTGGGAGATTGTGAGTTCTAGGCCTGCATTAGACAAAAAGTGTCTAAGGGGCCTTGTCCAGTCACTCAATTCCAGCCCTAAAAAGCACGTAATGCTTCCTAGGGGTTGGAACACTTCCTAAATCATGGCAGGGCATTGTCCAATTAGTCACCAGGCATTAAGACTGATTCAAAAGCATTTTTAAAAAATCTACCTTGGTCTGACTGATAAAAATAATATTTTTTTAAAAAAAAGCAGTTACAGGCTTCTAATTAAGACAATGTTCAAACTGGAATGCTGTTTCAGGTTGCAGAATATTTTCTCACCTTGATTTTTACCTGCCTCTGGAATCCCTATTTTAAGTAAATATTGCTTTTATGTTTTTAAACATCAGGGAAAGAAGTATTGATTGTGTACGCAGACCAAGAGCCCAAATCTCTAAATGGCTCGTTTAAAACCTTGACGGTGGAAGAACTAAAGAAGCAAGGCTGTAGCGTCACTGTTTCAGACTTATATGAAATGCAATTTGAGCCAAGAACGACAAGGAAGGACATAGTTGGTAGGCACCACTGATGAGGACCCAAGAAAGGGTCCCAAGAATACATTTTACTGTAGTACAGGAGTTCTATATGGAAAAAGATGTATACTACAAAAAAAAAAAAGACTGAGATGGCAACTCTTTAAATGCAACTAGATTGTGTGTTATGTTGTGCCTATAGGTGACCTATACAATCCTGATCATTTTAATTATGGAATTGAAGCCTGGAAAGCTTATGAAAATGGATGTCTGACTGAAGATTTGACTGAGGAGCAAAGGAAAGTGAGCAAAGCTGATTTGGTGATTTTCCAGGTCATTATTTTTTCAAAAGCTTATTTATGCAAGATTTCCGGTGCTGGATCAAATTGGTTTAAGAGCTTAGATCAGTGATGGCTAACCTTTTTGCCATCGCGTGCCAAAAGCGGGGGTAGTGGGGGGGATTGCGCACGTGCGTGCCCACACCCACAATTCAATGCACCCTGTCCCCCCACACATCCACGCGTGACACCCCTCCCGCTCCCCTCCTTTTGGCACGCGATGGCACGGTGGGCCTGGTAGGCCCATTTTTTGCCCTCCCCAGGCTCCAGAGCCTTCTAGCAGCCTGGGGAAGGCGAAAACAGGCTTCCCCATCCCCCCCGGAGACCCTCCGGAGGTCCGGAAACAGCCCATTTCCCGACTTCCAGTGGACCCAGAAGGCCTGAAAATCAGCTGGCCAACGTGCACATGCGTGCTGGACTGAGGTAGGGCAATGCTCGTGTGCCCACAAATATGGCTCCGTGTGCCACCTGTGCCATAGGTTCGCCATCACTGGCTTAGATCCTGTTGATGCAACTCTTTGGACTTTGGGATTTAAGGAAATTTTAGTTTGTGCTTGCTTTGATTTGATCATATCATCTAAGAACTTTCAAAATATTATCCCTTAGATTTTGGTCCAATAGGTGCTGGTGAGTGTGTATTCCTCAAAATTCTGAGCTACCTGTCCTCCAGATGTGTTGAAGTCCATCTTCCATTTTGGCTATCCAACTGGGGTCAAGTTGGTTGGGACAGAGAGTATCTGCATCCATGTATCTAGGGAGTATTAGGTTGGGAATGACAGTTCAATAGATTAATCTATTTTGATTAAACTCTCCCAATTAGTGCCTTATAGATAAATTTGGTTTTGTTTTCGAAGAAATGCAGATATTTTAAAAAGATTATTGAACAAGCTGAAGAAAACAATTGCTTTAGACAATGTAGATCGGGGTGGGAAACTATGGCCCTTTTATGATTTGTGGACTTCAACTCTTAGTATTATTGAGCCAGCCATGCTGCTCAGGAATTCTGGGAGTTGAAGTCCACAAGTCATAAAGAGGCCATAGTCCTTCATCTTTGAAGTAGATAAAAACACTTGCTGAAGGGATCTATCTGACCTTTGGTATGTCTTGCCAATCATACTGAACTAGAAGGATCCATGTTAGAGGCAGTGTTTAATAATAATGCCAGATTTCGTTAATTTATACTTATTTGCAATGCTTCCTGCTCAATAGTTGCCTTTCTGAAGAAGTTGTGTCTGTGGGACATTTTAAAACCAAAGATATTATTCCTTTCTTGTATTCCTATCTAGTTTCCTTTATATTGGTTCAGCGTGCCAGCTATCCTGAAGGGCTGGATGGACAGAGTCTTAGTCCAAGGATTTGCTCATGATTTCCCAAAGTGTTACGATTCTGGTTTACTCAAGGTAGGTGGCCTATAAATCAGGGGTGAAATGTAAAATTTGTTACTACCGGTTCTGTGGGTGTGGCTTGGTGGGGGGGGGTAATGTGACTGGGTGGGTGTGGTCAATTTTTTTTTTAACTTTTCAAAGCATTTTTTCTAATGCTTTGAAAACCCTCTGCCGCTCAGGAAACTCAGCTGGTATCGTCAGAGACTTTTCAAAGCATTTTTTTAACTACCTCTTCGGCCAGGAGGTTGCAGAAAAAAATGCTTTGAAAAGCCTCTGGTGACCCCAGCTGAGCCGCGCGATCATCAGAGGCTTTTTTTTTTACTTTTAAAAGCATTTTTTCGTCGGAAGAGGTTGTAGAAAAAATGCTTTTAAAAGTAAAAAAAAAAAGCCTCTGATGATCCTGCAGCTCAGCTGGGCATGGTGGAGGGGGGGGGAATGCAGAGATTTTGCTACCGGTTCTCCAAACCATCCACCACCATCGCTACCGGATCGGATGATCCGGTCCGAAACGGGAGCATTTCACCCCTGCTATAAATATACATTAAACTAAGATTTTACTGACATTAATATCTTTGTGTGTATATATATATATATATATATATATATATATATATATATATATATATCTTTGTATCTATATTGAAGATAATTAACAAAGTATAATTAGGAAACAAATAAAAATAGGAGATATAATAATATAAACCCTTCAACTATGGAATGTATTTCACAAACAGAATAGTCGCAAATATCAACCTGACTGCAGATGCAAGCAAGGTCAGTCATTTCTAGGTAAAGCATCTAGGTTGGCAACTTTAAGATGTGTGGACTTCAACTCCCAGAATTAAATTTTCATGTAATCTACCTCTGAAGGTAGATTACATCAATATTTAATAGCAAAGGAATTTCATCAGTGTTACATAAAACATTTATGCTAAATGTGACAGGTTGTCTTGAAAGTCTTATAAGCATTCTGGAAATTTGATTTAAGGTTGATAAACTTTAAGGTTGATAAAATTAAGAACTCTTTGTGGCACCACATTGCTTTTAAATCTATTTTAGCAAATCCTCCAGAATTTATTGTGATGATTATTTATATGTGGCATAACACTGCTAAAACTGCACAATATAAAGTGTGAACTTCCTGCAGGATCATGGTAGTAGATATAGCCAGCCAGTTACAGCCTTTCTTTACAAACATGCTGTTTTTATTAGCAGTGCTCAGTATTCCAGAAATTGGCAAATTTGGGGGGGAGGGATCCTAAGAAAGGCTGTACATGAATCAGTGCAACATCAGAAATTGCCTTGAATCTTAATTACTACTAGAAACACTGGGAAAAAGTTTTCACTGAATCTGTGGCAAATTAAAGATCTCAAAAAATAAACTGCATGAAAAATTGGCTTCAAAATAAAGAACTTGAAAAAACCCTACAATGAAGAAATGTATTTCAGGTGCACTCAACCTATAATTAGCATATTAACCTGAGTTCACCTATGGAAACTTATAGCCTGTTAATGAAGTTTGGCCCAATTGGCAGTCAATTGGCTAACCTTGTTGATGGCTGTTTGTGGACTTTTCATAAGTACTAATTATATAGCTCTGCCAGTTCAGTATTTGAAACTGGCCTTTAAAACTTTATTTCATATTTTTAAAGCATAATGCAGCTTTCTGAAATGTTGTTATTCTAATTTATTCTAAAGGATACTGTTCTATTTTTAAAAATAATCATATTGCTATGTAACTTGGTTGTGGTTTATGCTGTATCCTGTATGTTGCCCTGTGGGGGCTTTGTTTTGTTGTATTGAGTGTTGATTTAGAATATATACATAAAACATGTGTTCCATTACAGAATAAATTAGCCTTGCTTTCATTTACCACTGGAGGAGATGAAGAAATGTATTCAAAGAGAGGACCCAGTGGTAATATTCGTTATCTTCTCTGGCCCATGCAGGTATGCGGAGACCAAATGCAAATGCTAGCTCAGGCTTGGCTTCTGGAGAATTAGATAGGGACTGAACTCCTCCTTCAATTCTTCAAAAGATCCCAGTCAGCCAGTTATAGCAAGCATGTTGTGCAGCTGACTGATACAAGCATTCAGCTACGCTCACCACGGGACACTCTGTCTGTTTTCCCCAATCAATCAGTGTCTTCTCTTGTTCTTGCTTTGTGGTCTTCCTCAATGTAGTGCTTTTTGGGTCTGTTGGGACTGTCGCTTCTAGATCTTCCAGCCAACAATCTGTGAATAAGAATCCTAGAAATATGGACTTGGCCTTCATGAATGAGTAGTTATGGTACGAGCAGATGTAGCAGTCCTACTTTCCCTCTATATGTGACTAGGGCTTCAAAACATAATTGGAGGAAATTCTTGGCATTGGCTTTTCTTTACTCTGCCCACAACATGAAGAATAACATGATCAGTAAACGGCCAGTGTCCTTTTATGTTTCCAAATATGTCGCTTTTGCCAATGACCTTCCAAAATAAAGCAGAATTGAGAACATAAAAGCATTTTCATGTTCGTATTAGTGTTTTAGAGATGTAGATCCTATGCACAAGGGAACTGAGACAGAAAACTCTTCAGAGCAAATTCTTTTCCTTTTCTTTTCCTCAAATTCTTGTTTACATGGAATATGAAGGCTGGCCAGTCTACAGCCATTGATTTAGGGAAGCAGAGGTGGCTAAATAAAGCTCAGGTGACTAAATAAAGTTCAGCTTCTTGGCCCTTTAATAGGGATGCCCTTGGGCATCCTTGGGAACTCATCCCAAGTTCATAGAAGTGTCCCAACTCTGCTCCAATAATTCTAATAGTGTTTCAAGCTCAAAAAAGTGTTCGGGTTAGTGCTCAGAATACTTCTGCAGTGGCGGGAATAGAACTGGAACACTCACTAAGAACTGAACATGAGATTTATAGCTGAATTGGGTCATTTTGAACTCAAGAGGTTTTCAGTTCCATTCAGTCTGCATTAGTTGCTGAACTACGACTGCTTTAAGTCTCAGCCAACACAGCCAATTGCCTGGATTAATGGAAGTTATAGAACAGGGGTGTCAAACTCGATTTCATTGAGGGACGCCTAAGGGCTGTGTTTGACCTCAAGCTGGGGTGGGCATGGCCACCTCACTCATGTCAGGGGCGCCTGTGGTGGCTCGGGTGCTCTGGCAGCAAAAATGGGCTCCCGAGCTCCGTTTTCAGCTGTGACAGCCTCCTGCAACCCTCTGCCAGCAAAAACGGAATGACTGCATGTGGCCCTTCCGAGCTCCATTTTCACTGGCAGAGGCACCGCAGGCCGGTCCTTTACTGTTTCTAGGGTGGTCCCAGTGGTGGGTTGCTAGCAGTTCTACCCGGATCGGTGAACCGGTAGCGGCGGGGGCAATGGGAGGCTCCGCCCATCCATGCTGGATGCTTCTGTGCATGCGCAGAAGCATCGCGTGCAAGCGCAAGTGCATCCATGCGCACAAGCGAACCAGTAGCGATGGGTTTTGCAACCCACTACTGGTTGACACTCAGGTTATAGAACAATGGTACTTAAATAGTCCTCCTTCTTTTCTATAGGCTAACGTATTGGTAAAAAGTTTAAAATGTTATTGTGCATTTGTTTTTAATTACAAATTTAGTGTTCTAAGTCACTCACAGTTGGTTTATTGGAATGGCAGGTGGATAAATGGGTGGATAGATGTTTCAGTCAGGTTGATGATAAAGTTGTGAACTATAATTGTACTAAGCCCATATTTCATAGGGCTGAGAAGTGTCATGAACAGGCTATGTCTATGTCTCATGTTATCCATGAGGGCTGCACAGAAATTTATTGGAATAGCCATAATAGGTCATTGTTTGCATATATATATATATATTATACCAGGGAATAGGGTCCACTTGACCTATTGTGTGCAGTGGAATTCCAAATACTGATAATTATCTTTAAAGCCCTATCTGAGATTGGAATTCTTAAAGGACTTCTTGCCCCACACAAATCTACAAAGGCTTTGGAGCTCTGGGCTTATTTACGAATGTATTTTTAACTTATCCCTGGCTCTTTCTTGCCAACTTTGCCTGAAAGCTACTGTGAATTCAACTTTACAATATTGCTGTTGTTGTTGTTGTTAACTGCATCAACCATGATCTAATCACAAGCCAAATATTACGGCTTTTACTGTGTCTCTTCCTTTTTAATTCCAGCATGGAATCTTGCACTACTGTGGCTTCAGTGTCCTTTCTCCTCAGATCTGCTTTGCCTCCGAGTATGTGACAGAAGAGAAAAGAAAACAGATGTTGTTTTCATGGGCCGAACGGCTGCAGACCATTTGGGAGGAGAAACCTATTCACTGTGTGCCGGAATGGTACTTTGGGGACATTTGAAAACAGAGCAGGGAGATGAATGTAAAAAGATGAAAATATTTTCTGAAACTCTGTCCCACAAATAATTGTTTCTGTATTTCCCCTATCCATCTTGGGATGTACAGAGGCAATTAATAAAACTAAATTGAACTAGAGACTGAATATCTTGTCTTATTTTCCACCCTTTTCCTTGGCATCAAGACTAATGCAGGAAATCAAAAGCCCTTATAGACTTTTTGCAATAAAACAGGAAAAATGAATATATGATTTATGGTTTTGATGACTGGACAGGACAGATTGTAGAAAGAACTTTATATTGTAACATAGAATAAGAGATACATGTATAATTTCACTTAAAATTGCTATAAATAAGATTGGAGGCTCCTTCTTTATATCTTCTTTCCTATTTTTTCCTTTTAGTTTCTTTCTCCTTTCTTGCACTTTTAGCTTTCTGTTTTTATTCTTACTTTATATTAGTTTTCATTGTTTTTAATCTACCCTTTAAAAAAACTTTATATTAAGAAAAAGAATGATGCAGAAATGTGATGGTGAAAGACAACAGCGCATTTTTAGATTTGTAATGATAAATTCTATTGAATCACTCCATTCATCCTCACAGCATATCATACCCCTTCCCAATCTTAGAATGTCATGATATGTTGCATTGCAACTTTGATTAACCACAATAGGGTTAATTATGCTGGATGGAATAATGGGATTAATAGGTCAATGCAGTGGTAAGAATAGGGAAAAACTAAGGTAAACAGATTTCATTGAATACTTGCCCCTGCTCACTTGTCTAGCAGAAGGTGATCTGAATAAGATTTCCAATGATTTGCAAAATTATAGAATATAGAATTTTGAAGTTACTTTAGGTGTCATTTGACCAAAGCTTCTTGTAGGGAATGGTCCCAACTCCAGCTCCAGTTTGAAAATCTCCACCTAAAAGGGAGCCCACAAGAATTCTGTCTTATTTAAGTTTGGAACATGTGGATTTTGCAGATAACTTTATAAAATGGGTAAAATTGATTTATACTTCACAGAAAGTACAAATAATTGTTAATGGGTATCTAATAAAACCATGTGAGATACAAAAAGGAACAAGACAACAAGGCTGCCCATTATTCCCTCTCCCATTTATTTTGGTTCTTGAAATACTGAATAGAGATATAAGACAGGATAAGATGATTTGGGGAGTAAAGATTTAAGAACAGATTTATAAATCAAGAGCTTTTGCAGATGAGTTGATATTGGCTCTAAAAGATCCTTTAAAGGAATTTGAAACAATAGACAAAAGAATTTGATTCATTAGCAGGTTTTAACATTAATCTAGATGAAGATGTTAACAAAAATTTGAAAATACAAGATCAAACAAATTGATAAACAAATTAGGCTTTAAGATTGAGAAGAAGGCAAAATAGTTGGGTATCACTATGGCAGATATGAATTGAATATTATTCCAAAATAGTTATGTTAAGACATGGAATGAAAGTAAGCAAAATATGTTAAGTGAAAATACAATTTTCATTATTACTGAAAGGAATTTCTGTGATTAAGATGAATATTTTACCTAGAATGTTGTTTTTGTTTCAAACAATACCTATTTTGACAACTGATGCAGCATTTAAACAATGGCAAAAGGATATATCTAAATTTGTATGGCAGGGAAAATCCATGAGTTACCGTATATACTCGAGTATAAGCCGACCCGAATATAAGCCGACCCCCCCAATTTTACCCCCCAAAACTGGGAAAACTTATTGACTCGAGTATAAGCCGAGGATGGGAAATGCAGCGGCTACTGTTAAATTTCAAAATAAAAAAAGACCGGTCAAAAGTGCGAGGACCTGTCAGAAATCACCTTTTTCAGCCCTCTG
>WNWU01000003.1:1313518-1339118 GCA_012654045.1 Ptyas mucosa
CATATGGACTACTCAGAGGGCTGAAAAAGTAATTTTTGACTGGTCCTCGCACTTATGACCAGTCCTCGAACTTACGACTGTCCTCACATTTTATGTTTTTGCCCTATCTTGTCACTCCCACTCTTTCTCATTCTCTTTCTCTCTCCACCTCTTTCTCTCTCTCTCCCCCACTCTGACTCTCTCATTCTCTCTTTCTCTCTCCCCTCCCCTCCGCTTGCATTCCAGCTGTTGAATTCTTTGAAACCAACTAAAAACTTCGGGGAGTGGGGGAGAGTCCCTGTTGGGAAGAAGGGAAGAAGGGGAAGGAAGGCAGGAAGGCAGGAAGGCAAAAGAACGAAAGAAGAACGAAAGAAATCTTTCTTCTTTCCTTCCTTCTTTCTTTCTTCCTTCTTGCCTTCTTTCTTCCTTCTTTTCTTCTTTCCTTCTTTCTTGCCTTCCTTCCTTCCTTCCTTCTTTTCTTTCCTTCCTTCTTTCCTTCTTCCTTCTTTCCTTCATTTTTTTCTTCCTTCTTTTCTTTCCTTCATCCCAGCAGAGACTTCCCCACCCCCCAAGTTTTAGTTATAGAAAGTGACAGGAAGAGCCCGAGGGGATCCCAAAGCAGATTCCCTTGCAGATCTGCTCAGCTCCGGAGAACATCTGACTCTGCTTAGTGCTGGCTAGCCCAGCCGTCTGTGTGCAGGTGTGTGGCTGCGTGTGTCGGTGAGTGTGTATGTGTGCATGAACGTGCGGAGGGGGGGGAAGGCTGAGTGTGGGGGGGGAAAGCCAGAGGGCCAGAGGACGGGGGGCGAGAGGGGAAGAAACTTTGGGAAACTTTTTTCTCGCCCTTTTTTTTCTCCTCCTTTTCCTCGCCCCGAACGGCTGGCGGGCGAGACTGCTCTGGTCGCCGCGAGGCTGCCCGAAGCGTTCCTTTCCGAGGGGCTTCCCGCGCCTCAAATTCAGTTCAGCCGGGGGAGGGAAGCGGGGAGTTGAGGCGGGGTGGGGGACCTGCGCCCCTCTCCCTCTCCCACATTGGAAAGGAACTTTCCGCTTCAGCTTCCCGCTTCCAAGAAGCCCCTCGGAAAGGAATGCTTCGGGCAGCCTCACCCGCCGGCCGTTCGGGGCGAGGAAAGAGAGGAGGAAAAAAAGGGGCGAGAAAAAAGTTTCCCAAAGTTTCTTTTTCAGCGAACGCTTTCCCTAACCCTAACCCCGCCCGCTGCCTTCTCTTGTTTCAGTCAGGGGACCGGGCGAGAAAGAACAGGGTGAGAAAAAAGGATGACTTTGGATGTTGCTGGGAGTTGCTGGAGTTGCTCCGAGCGCGGAGTTAGCATCTCCCTTGCTCTTCCAGTGGAGGTTCTCACCCTTTCTCAGCTTTCTTGCCTGTTAAAACTTTGGGAAACTTTTTTCTCACCCCATTCTTTTTCAGCGAACACTTCCCCTCCACGCTCGGAACAACTCCCAGCAACTCCCAGCAAGAGAAGAGAAGGCAGGGTTAGGGGAAGCGTTCGCTGAAAAAGAAACTTTGGGAAACTTTTTTCTCACCCCTTTTTTTCCTCCTCCCTTTCCTCGCCCCGAACGGCCGGCGGGCGAGGCTGCTCTGGTCGCCGCGAGGCTGCCCGAAACGTTCCTTTCCGAGGGGCTTCTCAGAAGCGGGGAGCTGAAGCGGAAAGTTCCTTTCCGATGTGGGAGAGGGAGAGGGGCGCAGGTCCCCCACCCCGCCTCAACTCCCCGCTTCCCTCCCCCGGCTGAATTTGAGGCGCAGGTGCCGAGAAGCCCCTCGGAAAGGAACGCTTAACGCTTCGGGCAGCCTCACGGCGACCGCAGCAGCCTCGCCCGCCGGCCGTTCGGGGCGAGGAAAGGGAGGAGGCGCCTGTGGGGGGGAAGGAAAGAGCGGGGTGCTGAGGCGGGTGAGGGATGGTGCTGGTATTCGGGACCAGTACCAGGCAGCTGCAGGCACTTGCCATGGGCCACGCATGACCATGGGGTCGTTCGGCTCCCGCTTGCCTGGCAGCAGCTGCTTCTGCTCTTCTTCGTCACCCGGCACCGACCCTCTTCAGCACTGGAGCCGCAACTGCGACCGAGGCCAAATTCGGTGAGTGGCGAGCTCCAGCCGTGGTGGGCGGGCCCGGCGGCCAAAGCGCCCCCGGCATGGCTGGCTGCTCGCTTGCTCGCCGGCAGCGCCTTCTGCTCCTCTTTTGCCCCTCAGCGGCTCCCAGCAACTCCCAGCAACATGCCGCGGCGGCGCTTTGGCTTCCGCTCGTTAGGCATCGGCCGCCTCTCTGCTCAGTTGCTGGGAGCCGCTAAGGGGCAAAAGAGGAGCAGAAGGCACTGCCGGCGCAAGCCTCCCTGACCCCTACAGCCAAAAAGGGGTGCGGGGGAGGGGCGCCACACACCCCCCCACACTCCATTTTGGCTTTAGCAAGCCTCCCTGCAACCCCGGGAGCCAAAACGGTTGCAGGGAAAAAGGCATTTTTTTGTGACCCGAATATAAGCCGAGGGGCCGTTTTTCAGCCTGAAAAACGGGCTGAAAAACTCGGCTTATATTCGAGTATATACGGTAAATATAAGGTGCTACAACTTGATTTGACAGTGCCTTGGGATACAAGTAAAGCTTTTATTAGAGATTACTTTATAAAACACAGTAACTCAAAAAGAAGAGGCAAAAGAAAATCCAAAATATTTTGGATGAGATTAAAAAAAAGATTAAAGAAATTTCCAGAGAAAATTTATTTAATTTATTTTATTTATTTAATTTAATTTGTATACCGCCCTTCTCCCAATGGGACTCAGGGCGGTGAACATCCAAAATTAAAATACATATAAATACAAAAGTTAAGATAGTTAAAAGTGCATTAAATTAATCGGCCTCCCAGTTTAAAACCCCAAATCTTATAAAATTTAGACTCCCACTAAAAAACTATTTAGGCTAGGCCCGCTTGATAGAATAAATATGTCTTCAGGGCCTTACGGAAGGTCCGGAGGTCCGGGATCAGTCGTATTCCGGGAGATAGCTCATTCCACGGGGCGGGTGCCCCCACTGAGAAGGCTCTCCCCCTGGGGGCCGCCAGCCGGCATTGCTTGACCGACGGCACCTTGAGGCCCTCTCTGTGAGAGCATATTGGCCGATGGGAGGTTATTGGTAGCAGCAGGCGGTCTCATAAGTACCCTGGCCCTAAGCCATGGAACGCTTTAAAGGTGAGAACCAATACCTTGAAGCCTTGAAGATGGACTCTTAACAAATTAAACTTTTACAGCAACAGCTATCTATGTTATTAACAGAAATGGATATGAAAATAAACCATGTAAAGCAAAAAACAAACAAAACACCAACCTTCAACCTTTGACTTTGTGAAAAAAAAACCCACAGGAAATGGCTGGCATACGAGCTAGAAAAGAAAGAGGAAAAGATGTTGAAACTTCAAGACAGAGGTACTGCATTAATGGTTAATGTGGTTGTGCAAAAATACCAAACCTATAAAGGTTTTGAGCATAAACTTTCAGAATCTCTATAAAACACAATGTTCTGTCTTCCAACTCTAAGTTGTTTATAATGATTCTAGCTGAAAGACTGAAAATTTTGCAAGAATTCATTCACGAGGATCAATGTGGGTTTTTACATAAAAGACAAAGGATCATGTTAGAAAGAAAAACGTGTTGAACATTTTGGAATATTTGGAACAACATAGTAAAAAACAAGCTGCATGGAGTTATTCAGATGGAGAGAAAGCCTTTGACAATAAGAACAGGATCGCCCCTCCACATTGCTGTTAACATGTTTCTTCTTCAAGATTGCAAGCCATGATACAGTGCCAAAGTTTCACCTGAATTTATTGAAATCATTCTGAAGTCCAGGGAAATGATTTATTCCTGTTAGCTTTTTGTCCCCTAAGTCATTTGGAACTTCTAATGTGGCATGATTGCTGTCCCCTAAGATGTCCGACATTGTCAGACCATGCATGATTCCTCTCATTGGTTAGGATTTGGTGGGTTTCTTCTTCTGCATTCTGGAAGAAATAAAATTGTCAGCAAGAATTATCATATACCTATTGGATTACCAGTGTATAAATGAGTAAGAAGATAACTGGGATATTTATGAATTGATTTAGAAAGGGATTGTCCCCTTCCTCTGTCTAGAGAAGACACTTATACAAAACTTTCCTTTTTCCTGTAAATGCTAATGGAGGTCCATTTTTAGGGACATGAATTTCTTTATGGACATATGGCTTCTTTATATACACAGCTGCTCTGCCTCTCTATTTTTAGTTTTTTGTTTTGAACAAATCAAAAGTCTAAGTTTAATATGAGTGAGCCTGAGTGGCGTAGCAGGCTAATGCCTCCTATTAAGGCAGCATTTAACATCCAGCTGCCTGCAATTACTGCGAGTTCTAATCTCACCAGGCTCAAGGTTGACTCAGCCTTCCATCCTTTCTAAGGTGGGTAAAATGAGGACCCGGTTTGTGGGGGCAATAAGCTGACTTTGTATAAATATACAAAAGTATGAAGGCTATTGCTTAATGCATTGTAAGCCGCCCTGAGTCTCCGGAGAAGGGCGGCATATAAATATAATTTTTTAAAAAAAATCTAATCATGAATCTCATCCCACTAGACTTTCATGATATTTAATTATCCTTTAGTGGTCTCCTGTAATAAGGTTTTCAGTTCCTTCTTTGCATTACTCTACTTGGTGCAATATTGCATGAATACAGGTGGTCCTCGATTTACAACAGTTCATTTAGTGACCGTTCAAAGTTACATCACTGAAAAACGTGATTTACGATTGTTTTTCACACAATTGCAGTATCCCCATGGTCACATGATCAAAATTCAGATGCTTGGCAACTGACTTATCTTTATGATGGTTGCAGTGTCCCGGGGACACGTGATCACCTTTTGCGACCTTCTGACAAGCAAAATCAATGGGGAAATCAATTTCACTAAACAACCATGTTACTGATTTACCAACTGCACTGATTCACTTAACAAGCGTGGCAAGAAAAGTCATAAAATGGGGCAAAACTTCCTTAATCAATGTTTCACTGAGCCACAGAAACTTTGGGCTCAGTTGTGGTCATAGTTGAGGACTAGCTTCACAGATAGCATATGTCAAGACAATGTGGTCTTTGAATGAACCACACGATGTCACCCTTGCGCCTCAAATTGCCAAGTGAATCATTATTGTATGATCCTGAGTCAGACATTATTTAGAACGGATTTTGACATTTTTATCCACTCTTAGGCCTTTCCAAAGACCTGAGAAAGGATTGATTAATTGATCCTCATTGGTTCTAGGATAGGAAAAAGCAGCAGGAAGGAATCCACTGTTTTAGACAAAGTATAGCTGCAAGTCAGTGTTGCTTTTTCATTGTTCTTATTACAGGAAATCTTTACTTAGTGACAGAAAATTCTAACGCTAAGCGATGTGGTCATAAAGCACAACATCAGGTGATCACACTGCTTTGTGACAGCAGTTCTGGCACTTCCAGTTATCATCATTAAGCAAGCCCCACGATATCATGAAGTGTGACCTTGTTTGATTGCCATTTGTAACCTCCTGCCAGCTTCCTTATTGACTTTGCTTATCGGAAGCTAGCAAGAAAGTCGCAAATGTTGATGATGTGACTGCAGGATTCTGTGACAATCATAAGTATGACCTTGTCCTCAAAAATCCAAATCACATTCACTTGATTTTGGTGACACTGTGATGGCCACAACTATCAGGTCCTATCATAAATATGACTCATTCAGTGGCATCGTAACTTCAAATGGTTGCTAAATAAGTGATTGTTAAACTAGGACTATTTATATTTAAATACTTAATCTATATAAGTAAATAATCACTACACTGCTAATTGTTGCAGAAAAATATTTGTCAATCCCTTCTCAAATTGCATTATTTTTCTCTAATCCTAGGGTGTAAAAGGTGCAGCCCCTGGACAGAACGTGGCCAGAAAAGCCAGGGTGCATTTCAGCCCTTTTTAACCAAAATACCAACCCAATAACCTCAGTCCTCTGTTTCCCTCCTCATCCCTACCCTGTATTAGGGCAAGTGGATTCAGTTCTTCTATAAGCAGAAAACTAATTGTCTCCCAAGTGGAAATAGGAAAGAAACGGAGATCTTTGGCTTTGTTCTGTTAAGAATAAAGACTAGTAGTACATTGTCAGAAAACGAACGTCCTGGTATTCGTATAAAAATATGACATTCATAACTGGCAAATGGTGATATACTGAGAGATGTATACTTATAAATACCTTGGTTTGTTCTTCCAGGGCTTTCTTATTCTCAAACACTATATCTGGAAAATGGTTCACAGCGTAGCTCCTCAGCTATCCTGAATGTTTTCCACTCAAAAGATGCCTACTTCCTCTCTGCATCTTGCAAGGTCTTCCTACGGTGTCCTTTTAGAAATCTTAACATCCATGAAGCTACCTCATCTACCCCTGCAGTCCCCACATGCATTAAAAATGTCTTTGTTTAGAGATGGGCTTGGACTCCATGGATGTTAGAACTTGGTATCATCTTTTAAACTTCAGTGTACACTTTATCAGAATATATGCCCTTTTAGGGATGCCTCAGTGAAGTAAGTCTTTGAGCCATATTTATCCTATCATGAAGGACTTTTCTGGTATGGAACATGAGTGCTATTTATCATCCTTTATCCAATTACTGTTTGGATAAAGCTTTCCAAGTTGCTCAGTTCTCTCTCTTCTATGTTGTAGAAAGTCAGCACCCACCCACCCTCCTAGAGAATGAAATGTTTTGAGAAATATTAAAAAGGCAGGATAGAATATTTCCCCCAAAGGAGAAATGGGAAAAAATCTTAAGGGAGGCAGAAACCAGAACCAGTCTCCCTGTCCCAAGCAGCAACCGAGGTTGCCAGCTTTTAGAAATGCAGATTTGGTAATCCATTCAGAAAGACTGGGTCCGACAGAAATTCCAGATAAGCAATTAGGCAAGACAAGATTAGCTCAGACAAACACCTAAGATCGGCATTTCCCCTTTTGCCTATAGAGCCAGTCATGACCCCATAGAAATCAAAAAGGTATAAAAACCCACCCTACTCTCAGCTCCATTTTGTCAGCTGTCCCAGAACTACATTCTGTGTATGTATATGTGTTGGTTCTGTTCACCAATAAACAGAATCGGCCTCCATTTTATTCCCGGCTTGGAACTGGAACTGGATTTTTCTTCCAACAATGCACTCTCTTTCCTGAAGTCTGAAAATTCGCATTTAAAATTCCTTTATTTTTTTTATTTTTAGCTTCCTATTTTCATTTTATAACCGCTTTACTTTTTTTTAAAAAAACTGATCTTATGGCCCTAATAAAGCTTTGGTTTCATCTGACGTTCTAGATCAGAACCTCTGGTTCTGTCCGAAACGGGGACTCGACATTACCAAGCTTCACGTGTCCAAAGTGACCGACCCCCTCCGCGAAAAGATGCGTGTTTCATAGGCTGGAGAGAGCTTCCGTCCTCTTTTGTCAGCGCCTAACTCCGCCCCGAAAGAGTTGGGCGAAGGAGGAAGAAACAGGCGAAGCGGTGGTGTATTTTAGCAAGAGGGGATCCCCACCTTTCTGGAGCGCGCAAACGGGTGAACCCCGCTTTGGAGGAGAATAGGTAAAAGGGAATCGGGTCGGTTTTCTGTTTAACCCGAAGAAATCGCGCTTCTGATGTCCCCTCTGCATTTCTTCCTGCTTCCCCCCCCCCCCATTCCCCCCGGCCGCATCCGCTGAAGAGAAAATAGGATTAGGGATGGGTCGCTGACTCTTAAAAGGGTTGGAGGCAGCCGTGGCCTTACTTTGCTCTTGGGATGTTAATCACTCGCGATTGATTCCTTAGGCAATGATCCAAAGACAGGGTGGAAAAACCTGGAAGGCGGGAAAAGCCGAAATGAAACCGAAACCAACTCGGCTTTCTGGTCGGAACTTTTAAGACCAGCCCTTCCGTTCAGCTATGAAGTCCGCGATGTAACCGGGAAGGGTATATAGCCTCTTTCCCGTTTGCAATCTTAAGACATTTCTCAATGTCACTAACTTTTTAAAAGTGTGCGGAGTTCAACGGGGCAGATGGCTGGGGAACTCTTGGCAGTTGAAATCCATAGATCTTAAAAATAAAGGTTCGCAGGCAGCCCTGGCTGCCTTCCCATTTCCTTTTACGCCTCTGAAGTCGAGTTGGCACGCCGAGGCCGTGTGTGTGTGTCTCTGGGTGTGAGAAAGAAGGAACTGAACTGACTTCGCGGATCTGAAAACCAAAATAGAAAGAATAAGCAACCTATAATGCCCTTCCGGGTTTGTGGGTTTAGCTGCAAGTTAAAATGATCAGAAATTAGGTGCTTCCAGGAAAGGCGTACAGTGTTACACAATCTCCCTTCCTTATGCCTAGAATTTTAAGAGGCATGTGGTCCCACTGTTAACCAAATCTGAATTTTCTCACACATCTGACAGAGTTTTCCTGTTAAGGAAGACATTTTTATAAGTGTGGCCCAATGTCTAGGTAGGAAGTGTCCTCTGAAAACTGAAGGTCCTAAATCAATGGTAGCGTCTATTCTACCTTTTTGACTTAAAGAGTGCTAAAAGGGTTTATATATAAAATGAATCTGATATTTTATATTATTATTATTATTATTATCTTTATTCATTAAATATGAAACACAGTGAACTGAACATTCAAAAATGCATCACAAATACCATTGACTGGTGTTAATGGTTGATAACGGGTTGCTGCCAGCGTCCTAGGTATCAACCAAGTACCTTCTTAAGATGTACGATGTTCCAAGTAGCGCAGTTTTTTGCAGTTCCGCTGGTGTTATTGCGGGAAGCTGCAATTTGCTGATGTATGTTATAAAATTCTTGGACATGATACCAAGTGCCCTGATGACAATGGGTATCACGGTTACATGTTTCATCCATAGCCGTGTAGTTTCGATGGCCAGGTCGTGATATTTCATGATTTTTCCAGTTCTTTTTCTTCCACTCTGGCATCTCCTGGTACCGCGATGTCAATAAATTGTACGTTTTGGTTTTTGACAACTGTTGTTGTTGTTGTTGTTAAAAAAACAAAACAAGTTGACAAAGTAAGATGAGAGTCAAGAGCAGACACATGAAAATATAACATTTACTTCCATAAGCACCTCCTATTCAGTCTGAGTCACTTTCTTTACGAAGCAAACTTTTCATTGTGTGCCCAGTGTTCTGCTGGCAAATAAGATATACCAGTCTATGTCTCCTAAATATATTTGCTGGTATTTGCTCATTGAGAATGTAATTGTGATATGCTTTTTAACATTTTTGCTATATACTAAATCAATAAATCTGGAGAATTTGTTCATACCTTACTCCAGAAAGAGGCTATTTGTCTATGCATTATTTGTGTCCTGCCTGGATTTCTGTTACACTCTAGTGACAGGTTTCCTGATTCTACTTTGTGTGTGCTAGGTTCATGCCTAGAATAGTGCAGATGTGTGTTTTTTCATCCCTCATGATAACACACCCCTCTATCTCTTCTTTTTGTCAGTCCCCGCATTGGTTGAGTCTTAATGAGCATTTATTTAATTCATTTAACATTATTTAAAATGTTGGTGCTGAGTTCCAGACCATGCTTATTAAAGCACCCATTTTGGGGTGTTTTCCCCATACTCTCTGAAGCAACCCCTTCTTGAATTATGTGTGGAGCCTAATCTCTTGAAAGTTTAAAAAATGCTCTAAAGGGATGCCATGATTCTCTGCATTCTGTAGCATCTCTTCTGAAGCATGCAGATTTCTTTTAGATGGTTCTACAGGTCTCCAGGGCAAGCGATGCCTCTGAAAGACCACAAACTTTCTACATAGGGGAAAGATCCAAGATGCAATCCTTGGCATCTTTGATAAGACTGAAAAACAATCTGTCTAAACTCTAGACAGTTAGAAGAAATTTAATTTAATGAAGAAATTTAATTTAATAAGGCAGTTTCCTCAAAGGGGTAAAAAGTCCATTTAGTTTATTATCTAGTGCTTGCAATGGCCAATGAGATGGTTTTGAGATGCCACAAAGAAAAGGCTTTATGCAAGAGCACTCTACAGCTTTGGATTCTTCACCAAGTGTTGCTGAGCCTTTGCAGAAGTGGCTTCTTCCAGCTGAGCCAGCTTGCTTATGTGTTTTTGCTACCATCTTCATGACATATTTTTAAAAACTATGGTGATAAGTTTTTTTTTAATTGCTTCCCTTTTTTCTTGATTTTGTTTCTGCTTATACGAAGTCTTCTAGAGTTACTGAACATTGATGTCCCAAAAGTGCTGTTCAAAAGGCAACTGGGCTTTCTTGATTTTTTCCTTGAAAATGTTTCACTTCTGATCCAAGAAGTTTAGAACTGAAGCTGCTTCTTGGATGAGAAGTGAAACGTTTGCAAGGGGAAAAAAAACCAAGGAAGTTCAGTTGCCTTTTGAACAGAACCTTTGGGATAACCTGAATGACTGAGAATCTTCATAGACGTGAACACTGATGTGTAAATTCATTATAATAATATTTGTCATACCTGGCTAATTTGAAGAGTAGATAATCCAGCTGCTATGCTGAAAAATTTGGCCGTCTATTGACTTTAAATACATAATCAATTAACCTCTTTAAATTAGGGAATAGGCTGCTGATTGCTCTTTGCATACTCTTGGTAGTAACTCCCATCAATTCTAGTATTACCATGGTTAAATCAAGGTCCAAAATATCTTCTAGACTAGAGGAAGCCAGGGTATCTACCTCTGATTGAGACAGTCAAGGAAATTGAAACTTATTTGGGGTTTTCATTTCCTAAGTATGTACTTTTGAATACTTGGGGTTTTATTTCTGAATATGCATTAGGTGTGCGGAAGTTGAAATCATCTTCTGAACTTTTTTAGAAGGTAACAAAAGTACCTGCTTTGTCCAGAATCTACATTAGGAATTGAAGGATGGATCATAAAATACCTTCTCTTCTGTATTAACATTTCAGGCATTGGATTTTTTTTCTGAATTAAAGTGCTCAGTGAACCACAATCATGGAGTTGGCTGACATCCAGATGAAATCGGAGGATTTTTTGGAAAAAAGCCGGCTGAATGCTGGTGGTTTTGGAACTGTCTCATTATGCTACCACAAAAATCATGGGCTTGTAATATTAAAAACTGTGTATACTGGACCTCAACGCACAGAGTAAGTTGGAGAAAGGTTCTTCACAGACGGGAGAGGGCAGGACAGAATTATTGGCCATCATGGTCCTGGTAATTTCAAACAAGATTAGCTGGTCTTTTGCCTGACTTTGTTCTTTATATTTTTAAAGATTTGATTACCAGAGATTATTACCAAAGCAAGATTTTCCCAGTGGTGTTTAATAAGAATGTAAAGGGAACCCAACCTTTGGCTTCTCCCATACAGACCAGATTTGTCTTAAGAAAAGTGCACAAGCAATAGCACTTACCGTTTCATATTGCTTTTATAGTCCTCTCTAAGTGGTTTACAGAATCAGCCTATTGCCTCCAACAATCTGGGTCCTCATTTTACTGACCTTGGAAGGCTGAGTCAACCTTGAGCCGGTCAGGATTGAACTGCTGGCAGTCAGGGGAATTAGCCTGCAATACTTGAAAACATAGCATTATAGGCTTGGAAGGGACTGTGGAGGTCCTTTAATATTCCTGATAGTGTAAAACAATAGAATACCCCACTAGTAATAATAGGAATAGCCGCTCATATATACGCCCACTCATTCATTCACCTGCATTGATTGCAGTTTCATTATACCAGTGTTCTGCAGTGTGGTACACTACAGATGTGTTCATCTCAAACATCATAATCGATTAAGGTTCGCGAGACTTGTAGTGCAACAGGCCTGGTGGTACTGGGGATTATGGCTTGTGTTTAACTGCCTGCTGTCATTGCAATTCAATCCCTCGTTTCAGCAAGTTCAGATGAATAAAACTAAAGCAGAATTAGGCATCCTGATGGCCTCTAGATATTCTAGATTAGAATGCTCTTGATGTCTTGCTACTGATTGTGCTGGTTGCAAGGAGAAGCCAATCTATCTGGAAAATACCAGGTTGCCTATTCTAGGCTTAAAAGTCTGAAAATCACAGCTTGAGCATAGATTTTAGAACGTTAGATCTCCAGTTCTCTTGATAACAGCTATAGTACTTATTTTCCAGATGTAACAATTCCCTTCTAGAGGAAGGCATGATTATGCACAAACTAAATCATGATCGGGTGGTGAAACTACTAGGTGTCATCATGGAGGATGGAAACTACTCCCTTGTGATTGAATACATACGCAAAGGAGACTTGATGTCTGTTCTAAAAGCAGTAAGTAGGAAGTATATTGATAACTTGCAACTTAATCCAGTGGTCATTTTGGAGAAATTGCCTAAAAACTAGGAGATGTTATTCAATCTTACCATTTGCTAGAGGTGACGTTTTTTGTATGGCCATGAAAATGGCTTGGGTTTTAATTCCCAAACAATGGGCATTTATAGGGTTTATTATATGGGATTGCCGAATGATACAATACGATGACGGGATTGCCGAATGATGGGGAAAGTGCAATATAAGAAGTTGGATTGAGTCCAGATGTGTGTTTTCTGCAGCTGGGGAAAAGCTACAAGTCATCCATTCAAATTTATAAGAATGATTTGAAAACCTTCCCCCAAGTGAATGCCTTCCAGATGTGTTGGATTAAAATAAACCATCATGCCTAGCCAATGTCCTATATTAATGGGTTTGAATAATTCAGGAATTTTTTTTATGACCTATCTGACCTGGTAAATTCAGTTTTGTAGATATCTCAATATTTTTCTGGAACTCCTTTTTCCCCCCTTATAGACTCCTATTCCTTTGCCTGTGAAAGGACGCTTTATTCTGGAGATCATTGAAGGAATGCTTTATTTAACAGAACAAGGTTTAGTGCACAAGGATCTGAAGCCAGAAAATATTCTTGTGGATGAAGAATTTCACATCAAGGTAATATGAACACGCAGGCACACACACACATTTTCAGTTTCTACTAAAATCAGAACCACAAATGTTTGTTAAATGTATGTTTGCCTGTTAGGCTATAGAGGGGTGATTGGGAGGACTTAACTTTCACTAGATGGATTTGTGGTACAGGAACTCAATTTTCTTTTCTCACTATATCTGACTGTTTACTCTTTGCCTTCCTGCAATGTCATTTTAAGATTTTTGAGTTGGGTAAAGGGAAAGATATCATGGGTGTGCAAAAGACTTTCTTCACACAGAAAACTCATTCCAGGCTGGGTGGAAGAGTTTGAGGACTTCCGAATGCATGATGTCACTCCTCGATCCATTTTTTCAACAAGTTCAGATGGATAAAACTAAAGTAGGTTAGACATCATGGTGGCCTCCAGATATTCTAGATTGGGGTGTCAAACTCCATTTCATTGAGGGCTGCATCAGGGTTGTGGTTGATTTTGGGGGCTATGGCTGGGTGGTCACAGCTGACTGGGTAGTTGTGGCTAGGGTGGTTGTGGCCAGCTTGATGTTGCTTACGTCGGGGGGGTGCCTGTGGGATCCATTGTTTCCGGCACATGCCGAGGGGGGGGACAGCCCCTCGCTGGCTCCAGGACAGCCCTGCGGATCTAAGGCTGACCGTGTTCTGGCCCAGATGGCCGACATCAAGTTGTAGATCAGTGCCTGGCTGGACCTTCACTGTTTCCAGGGCAGCCCTGCGGGCCAGATCTAACCATATCACGGTCCGGATCCAGCCCACAGGCCTTGAGTTTGACAGCCCTGTTCTAAATTATAATGGTCTTGATGTCTTGCTATTGATTGTGCTGGCTAGCTGGAGAAACTGGTATCTTTGGAAAGGGTCTACGACAACTTACCATGGCTAACTCGCTGCGGCCAACTCACTTACTGCGGGACAATTCAACAATTTTAATTATTTAAAACAGTTTTAAAATATTTTAATTTTTGTCATTCGCATTTCATTCATGTCCCTCCTTTGGCGTCCTTTCTTTAATGATTCTATTCTGCTATTTCTTTGAAATTAGTGTAACTTGTCATAGGGCAAGTTGTCCCATGGCAAGTTGGCCGCAGCAAGTTTTTTGTGGCAAGTTATCTCATTCCGATCTGGAAAATACCAGGTTACCTATTCTAGGCCTGTTCTAGACTTAAAGTCTGAAAATTACAGCGTACTCAATCACAACTTGACCATAGATTTTAGAATGTCACAATGGAAGCCAGTTTTAAGGATTTTCTTCTCACAGTGAACTGTGGCTTACATATTTTAGGGTTTGCACCAGATTTTTCATCTGTCTCTCCCAGTTTTCAGCACTTCTGTTTTATGGTGGTTCCAAGGCTACCAAAAGGGGAGCCGAGAATGCCACCTCTGTTAAGAGGTATGACTTTAAAGGGAAAAGAACTAGGGTGGAAGAGGAAAAAGCAATAGTGGTAATGTTAAATTGCATACTTCTTCAAATGACTTTTTGAAATATTTCACAGGGTTTCTAGAATGGGATTTAGAAAATGAAGTATTGGTCACAACAAGAGCCACCATCATAGCTTTTCAGCTTTTACTGTTGATCTGGATTTGCATTCTGTCAGATCAGCTTCTTCCTGTGGTCAGGTCAGCAGAATTTTTGGTGATCTGGGGATATTAATTTTTAAGAGTTTCACGAGTTAGGATTTTATTGGGCAAGACTAAAATAGCACCAGAAGATAGGGGATTTTCAGCCGCAGTCTTTGGGGCCTATGGACTATGTGAAAGAGATTGGGGATCAGTGGAGGTTGAATGTTGTTAGATTGTATGTCATTGTAATTCTATTTTATTGTTTGTTTGTTTTTAAGGCGTGAATCAAAAGACAAAAACATTTCTGACTTAGTGACTTCATAAGGCTAAAAAGCCATTCAACAAAATTACAGCAAGGGCTATCTAAATCACACACTTCTGGCTATTATACAAACAGCAAGAACCAGTTGGCTCCATTCTTCAAAGATCTCCTTTAATATTTTCAGTGTTGTGACATTTTGTATAATTTTGTAAGTCCCAATTAACTGACACCAAAAGCTGGCTTATATTTTTTTCCCTTCTACCGTACTTTGAATCTTTAGTCACCCTTCAGTGTCCAATTTCTAAAATCAGAGTTGCTTATCTTTATGATGAGCCAAGATAGCCAAAATAATTGTGGTTCTCACAAGAAGCTATATTCCAAAATTATCTGAACCCTTAATCCATGTATAACTTTCTTATTTAGCTTTCTGCTGTTTATTTCAAATTATTTAAGTTCTTAATCTTGTTAACTTTTCTTTTGTTCAGAGTTGAAGCGAAACTTACCTGTAAACTTTTCAAATTTATTCTGAAGATTCCTAATAGCTTTAATAGGCTATTTTTCATGCTTAAGCTTTTCCAGGGCTTAAACCAGTGGGAGATGGCTGCTGTTGCAAAAGCAGCCATCTGGAGCACTTGTGGGTGATTCTCCCATCCTTTCCATATTTGGAGAGGTTCCGAAGAATGGTCTACTCACCAATTCTGTAATCTCTGCCACAGTCTTTGGCTCTGCTACGTCTGCTACATACATGAAGACATCTATACAGATGTCTTCAGCTCACCATGTGTTCCCCCAGAAGTTAGTCTAAACCAGTGGATCCCAACCTTTTGAATACCAGGGATTGATTCAGTGGAGAGAGGTATTTTTGTGGACAGAAGGATGTGGTTTTGTGCACTGCCTGCATCTCGTGGATAGGGTTTTGCTTGGGGGTTGGGAACCCCTGGTCTAAACCATATTCCTACGGTACTGCAAACCTTTCCAACTTGTTTACATCGGAATATTGCTTTTGCTTTGCTGGTCAGAGAAACCTATCATATTTGATGATATATCAAATATATTGGAAACACTCAATATAAGTAAGCATGTCTTGGTTGCTTTCAGCTGGGCCCTCTGTAGGCATCTGTTCTGAAGCATCTAGAGCAGGGGTGTCAAACTTGTGGCTCGTGGGCCAGATGCGTCATGGGCTGGCCACGCCCACCTCCAGTTTAGAGGAGGGGGGGAAATGATATGTCACATGACGGCAATGTATCATTGTGAGTTTGACACCCCTGATCTAGAGCAGGGGTGTCAAACTCAAGGCCCAGGGGCTGGATACTGCCCGCGGGGTACTTAGATCTGGCCCATGGGGCCACCCTGGAAACAGTGAAGGACCAGCCCGCAGTGCTTCTGTTAGCGAAAATGGACTCCTGAACTCCATTTTAGGCTGCCACGGCCTCTGCAACCCTCTGTCAGTGAAAACAGAACTCCGTGGTAGCTGAAAACAAAGCTTGGGAGCCTGTTTTCGCTGGCAGAGTGTTCGGGCCACCACAGACGCCCCCGACAGGAGTGACGCCGAGCTGGCAATGCCCACCCTGGCTACAGCCACTCCAGCCCACTGAGGTCAAACCCAACCCTGATGCGGCCCTCAATGAAATCGAGTTTGACACCCCTGATCTAGAGGATCAGAGGCTTTTGTGAAAGTGATGGAAACAGTACCATTCATTGCAACAAAAGCTCTAGTTCATTTGTATGTGCATGCCACATGATGACCCAAACACAAAATGATCCTGCCCACTGTGGATCCCTCTCCTTTCCCTTCTTCCTAAAACTTTCCTCACATCTGTCTCGTAGATAGCAGACCTTGGTGTGGCTTGTTTCAAAAACTGGAGCAGGCTGACTAAAGAAGAGACCAGTCGACAGAGGAAAATCAAACAGAATTCCAAGTGTAATGCTGGCACCCTTTCCTACATGGCCCCAGAACATCTGCAGGACATCAATGCAACGCCTGTGGAAAAATCAGACGTTTACAGTTTTGGCATTGTCTTATGGGCCACTTTTGCCTCCAAAGAACCTTATGAGAGTAAGAGTTTACGATGAAATATCTCTACTTTTTAAAATATTGCACTGCATGTCGTCAGCATCATGCTACTGATGCTCAATTCTTCTCTCTCTTCCTCATCCAGATGCGGTCAATGATACACAGCTGTACCATTGCATCACAGCAGGGAACAGGCCACCTATCAAAGAGGTGGAAGATAGTTGTCCAAATGAGATTATTATTTTGATGGAACGCTCTTGGCAGCAACAGTCAAATGATCGCCCAACCTTTGCAGGTAATACAAGATACTTCCGATAACTATTTATAGCAAGGCAAAAAGATCATGGCAGTGCACAACGGGGCATAAAGAAAATGTGGGTCGATTTCCATAAGTAGCAAAAACGAAACCAGGCAAGCTGCACATGGAACTCTCCCATACGTTATACAGCATAGTGATTCATGCAACCCAACATTAAGTTTAAGTTTATTAGATTTCTATACCGCCCTTCTCCCGAAGGACTCAGGGTGGTGTACAGCCATATTAAAAACACATAGATTTATAAAATTTAAAACCAATTAAAATTGAATATATAAAATTTGGCCCGCGAATTAAAAACACACGTACACCCATTTAAAATTCGTATTAGGCCAGTCTGGCTCGCTGGAACAAAAGGGTCTTAAGGGCGTGGCGAAAAGTACGCAGGTCGGGACTAAGACGAAGTTTTAGGGGCAGCTCATTCTAGAGGGCTGGTGCCGCCACAGAGGTACATTCACTGTACGTATCAAAACAATACGGGCATCAAGAGCTGAAAGGCTTTCTGAACTAGAATTGAAAAAAACCCAAACTTTACATACCTTCTATAAACTTAGTGGAAAGGAATGGTATAGATTTCCTGATTCCTGAAATCTGTGAGAATCTGGCTTTCATGCATTATATCAAAGCTCATAAATTATCTAAATGATTTCTCCACTAGATTGTAACATCCACATCTCCCCTATGTAACACAGTTTGAAAACTACACGTAGGAACTTCAATGCAACCTAGTAACATAATGAGAATTCTAGATACACTTATTACTAAAAGCTCAAAAAATAAGAATTTACATAACAAGATATGTACAGTGATTTTGTTTTTCCTCATTCCGTTCCTATTTAGTCTATTTTCAGTGAATAACTGAAGGGTTTCCCTACATGGAGCTTTTGCATATGCACTGATCCACCCACCCCTGAATAACTATATAGACACATTTTCATTTCAATGATTTATAGATACATAGCATATTTCCAGCTAAATCTGAATACAGGTAGTCCTCAATTTCCGACCACAATTGAGTCCAAAATTTATGTTGTTAAGTGAGAAATTTGTTAAGTGAATTTTGCCCCATTTTACAACTTCTCTTGCCACATTTGTTAAGTGAATCACTGCAGTTGTTAAATTAGTAACACGGTTGTTAAGTGAATCTGGCTTCCCATTGTGTTTGCCTGTCAGGAGGTTTGCAAAAAGGGATCATGTGACTCTGGGAACACTGCAACCGTCATAAATGTGAGTCAGTTGTCAAGCATCCGACCAATGCTACAATGGTCATAAGTGTGAAAAATGGTCATAAGTCACTTTTTTCAATGCCATTGTCACTTCAAAATGAACTGTTGTAAGTTGAGGACTATCTGTATTAAGCATAGCTCTATATATTACAGAATCTCTGGCCAGGTGTATTATTTATAATTTATGTACCCATTAGTACTAAAATAATTTAGGAGAAAAACTACATGCTAGAACTTTTGTTTTACAGAACTCAAGGGACAATGCTAGTTTAAAGCAATTCTAATTCTAACCATAACTTAGAATAATGTGCAAACTTAAATCAACATAATTACACCTCTCATTTCTAGTGAGTGTTATTGATTTTTATTTCAATTTTTTCACTAACTCTTTTATTGTAGAAATAAATTCGATTTACAGCCCATATTACCATGAAAACTTTGAACAGGATGTGGAAGACCATGTGAGAAAATTAAAAGTAAGTTATCAAACACGTAGCTGTACAATCCATCTGGGTTACTTTTGAAAGGTACCCTATTGTGTATTCCTATTAAAGCTACATTCTTCCTACAATTTCATCACTTTTTGTTATTCTTGTTCTGTGTAATAGGAAATATATCCTGAACCAATCGAACTTGTAAAACGGATGGAATCTCTCCAAGTAGATGCTGTGTCAGAACCTCCCAGCAGAGCTCGATCTGGTATTTTATTTTATTTTATTTTATTTTATTTTATTTATATCCAGTTTACACTACTGTTGGTCCAGCAGATTCCAGGGGTAGTGATGCCTGATAATCAGCCATGACCTTCCAACTAAAAACTATATTAGAGATCCATACCTAGGAAAATGAACATTTCTGAACCTATGGGATTATAAAATAAAAACTAATTAGACCTTCTTAGAGAACAGAAGATACTATCACATGACCCCTCCAGCAAAGCCTCTCCCTTTGTTTTATTTTACTTGGCATATTTCTGTCATGGCAAATTCTTAAAGAAAAAGTTCAATAGAAGATAAAATCCATGAAAGGCTGGATTTTGTTGCTTTAAGTCTCAGCTTTTGATCATTCCTATTTTTTTTTATAATGCCATGGATTCTTTTAACAGGTGTAAAATCTCTAGTAGATTCATGACTACTGTAATCACAAATTCAGAGTTGATTATATTCCCTTCAGCAATCAGAAAATAGTCAAACTACATGATGAGAGAGAGGGGGGGGGAGGAGAGAGAGATGTTTAATAGAGAATCCAGTACCCCTACTATTTTTAAAATTATTATTCTTATCTTTCATCATTGGCTAATGTTATTCAGAGCCTCTGACTGACTGGCAGGAGTTTCTGTGTTTACTAATGTTCCTAGATAAAGTTCCTATGTACCACCACTGTTAACTGCTTTGCATT
The DNA here is from genome assembly GCA_012654045.1 of Ptyas mucosa. NCBI lineage: Eukaryota > Metazoa > Chordata > Lepidosauria > Squamata > Colubridae > Ptyas > Ptyas mucosa. Next base: position 1,333,228 of record WNWU01000003.1, read on the forward strand.
TACTACCCTTTTCCCCAAATCTGCAACTGGAGCAAAATGCACCTGCCTGACAAGGTGGGAATGAGCTCCTACTTGCACTGAGCTGTGGTGGCGCAGTGGTTAGAATGCAGTGTTGCAGGCTAATTCTGCCAACTGCCAGCAGTTCAATTCTCACTGGCTCAAGGTTGATTCAGCCTTCCATCCTTCCGAGGTCGGTAAAAGGAGGACCCAGATTGTTGGGGGAAATATGCTGACTCTGTAAACCACTTAGAGAGGGCTGTAAAGTACTGTGAAGTGGTATATAAGCTTGTGCTAATGCTATTGATATTGGCTGCTACAGTAGTTTCAAGCCTTTTTTTTTTTAAGTGTTTTGGCAGGGTTCCAAGTAACACCCCTAATGAAAGAAAACTCCGAGGCTTGAGTTTCCTGAAAGTTCCATTTTATTAGAGATGTCATATTGGCACATCTGGGAAAACCCAAATCTGAAAGCTTCCAGATTTTCCCCACCCAAAGGAAAGTTCAAGTCATTGCCCAACACCCCCATGTCCATCACATGGTCCAATCCAAGTACCGTCCCAAGTGGAGATGCCTCCCTGTTTCAGCCCTCCAGGTGCAGGGCAAGATGTCCTTGACTTTCTGAGAAAGGAATGTTATTATGACTATATATCACCCTGGCTCCACACAATCCCCCTCCTAGTTTCCCACACTAATAAATGTGGCAGGCCTGAAGATCCAATGAAAAAGATGGCTTCCAGGCCTGACAGTTTTATTGTTGCACCTTACCAAAGGTGGCTGTTAACACAACCAATGTGCCCACACTTATAGGGTGTCCACCTGGGAAAACAATCAAGCTAACAAATATAAGAAAGGGGTCTTGGGGCACTAACTCAATTCCCAGCCACAAATAATTCAACATAGCTTGAAAAAACATAATACAGGACAATCATGAGCCTTGATTAGAAATCACAGTAGCAAAATTTCTGGAAAGGGTTACATTCCAAGTCTCTTAATGAAAACGTAAAATGGAAGGAATTTGAAGACTGGGACATTTTAATTGAAAATGCCCACTTTCAGCTTGCCCCATAACTTGATTTTAGAGGTGCTGCCTTGGAAAGGAGGTGGATTTCAGCAGATTCTGACCAGTTCTGGAGAACCGGTAGCGGAAATTTTGAGTAGTTCGGAGAACCGGTAGTAAAAATTCTGACTGGCCCCACCTCCATCTATTCTCTGCCTCCCAAGTCCCAGCTGATCGGGAGGAAATGGGGATTTTGCAGTATCCTTCCCCTGGAGTGGGGAGGGAATGGAGATTTTACAGTATCCTTCCCTTGCCACGCCCACCAAGCCATGCCATGCCAACCAAGCCACACTCACAGAACTGGTAGTAAAAAATGTTGAAACACTGGAAAGGGCCATCTTGAAATCATTCTTGATGAGCTGGCATATAAGGGATCAGGCACGTACAACCATGCTAGGAAACATTTAACTGCAAAATGTATTTGCAGTTATCCTAATGACAAAATGTTATCCTAATGACAAAAACTATAAAGGAGAATAGAGTTCTTCCATAATAAAGCAAATATATATTATTCAGAGATCTCGGTTAAGATAAATTAGAACCCATCAAAATAGCAGATAGTGCTGAATATCTGTCTGAGCCAGGCTGACTGAACTATTAGGAGAACCATGAAGCAGGGTGATTTCAAAGAGATTATATAATTTCTGTTTACTAGTAAGGCTTACCACGTTCAGTGGAACTTATACCAAAATGTGGGGAAGGACTTAATGGCCCAGAATATTGGGAGTTGTAATCCCAGTGTTCTGAAGGATACCAGGTTGAGGAAAGTGGGGGTATATTGGATTTAATCTTGCATTCAATAGGGTTGATCAATAAGAGATCCCACAAAGTGACTGGAATTTTTCCATGAAACCTTTGATAATAAAATCAAATTTCTGATCTATCCTGCAGATCAACCTGGTTCTTTACACAGTTCTCAAGGTTTCACAGCTAACACCGTAGATGAAAACATGTTTGAGCCATATCCAGAAAACCAGCCTGTAGAAAGCTGTGAAAATGCCTTTGAGCCCCCGGCCACCTTGCAACGAAAATTACAGGATGAACTGAATTACCATGTATATGGCAGCCGGATGGATAAGCCAGAAAGTCCTGCTGCGTACAGTGCTGAAATGCAAGAAGAGGAGAGGAGAAGGAGAAAGGTCTCCTATGACCCATTTGCCAAAGCGGCAGCCACGCCTCAGACACCAGAGTTTTACCCGAGAACTCAAAACATCCAAGCAAGCATGAGTCACAACAATATCGGCGCAGCTCATTCAAGTCGTCCATGGCACTCAACGCCATCAGGAGCAATAGATCCAAATGGCTTTTTGGGGGCAGGAACTCTACATCCCAGAAGGCAACTAAGTGCAGAAGATCTCTATGGAACACCCTCAGCCGCAAACTTTAATTTCAATAAAGCACCAGTTCCAGAATCTGGCATAAACAGTCAGGTCAAACCATACAGTCCATATCATTATCCCCAAAGCTTAAGCACAGAAACTGGTAAGTGAGATCGTACGGGAGTCTGGAGGGTTGCTTATTTCTCTTTGCATCGTAGTGGTCACACCCACTTTCCATTAGCCAGGAAAAAGAAAAGCAGAGTCCAGTTGCAACCCACAATAATAAAGTTAACCAGCTTTAACTACTTCATCTTAACCTCTGAGGTTGTTACAATAATTTAAATTGCAATAATAACTGGCCTGAATGAAATTCTTCGCAAGGTCTATTGTAGCGCTGAAATACAGCTTTGTATAATCTAATGTCCATCCATATGAGCTGAAGATTATAAATATTACAGTACAGCATACAGGTAGTCCTCCTTGACTTACTTACTACGACGTTTTTTTAGTGACCGATCAAAATTATAACAGACGTGAACAAAGTGGCTTATGACCGTTTTTTTTCATATTTAATGACCATTGAAATATTGCTATGGTCATGTGATCAAAAGTCAGATGCTTGGCAACTGGCATGTATTTATGATGGTTGCCGTGTCTCGGGGTTTTGCAACCTTCTGACAAAGCAAAGTCGATGGGGAAGCCAGGTTCACTTAACAACTGTGTTACTAAACGTAACTGCAGTGATTCACTTAACAACTGTGGCAAAAGGTCGTAAAATGGGGCAAAACCAGGGGTAAAATGCTCCCGGTTTGGACCGGATCACCCGATCCGGTAGCGATGGCGGCGGGTGGTTCGGAGAACCGGTAGCAAAAATCTCTGCGCCCCCCCCCCCCCGCCCCCATGCCCAGCTGAGCTGCATGATCATCAGAGGCATTTTTTTTAACTTTTAAAAGCATTTTTTCTACAACCTCTTCCATGGAAAAAATGCTTTTAAAAGTAAAAAAAAAAGCCTCTGAGGATCGCACAGCTCAGCTGGGATCATCAGAGGCTTTTCAAAGCATTTTTTTAAAAGCCTCTCTGACGATTCCAATTGAGTTGCCTGATTGTCAGAGAGGCTTTTCAAAGCATTTTTTTTTGCAACCTCTTCGGCCGAAGAGGTTGTAGAAAAAATGCTTTGAAAAGTTAAAAAAAAAAAGTTGGCCACGCCCACCCAGTCACATTACCTCCCCCACCAAGCCACGCCCACAGAACCGGTAGTAACAAATTTTACATTTCGCAAAACTCACTTAACTGTCTCGCTTAGCAACAGAAATGTTGCGATCAACTGTGGTCGTAATTCAAGGACTACCTGTATACAAGACACAGGGTTGCATCACTGACTTGATGAAGAATAAAGTTCTTAATCCAAATTTGAATACTGTAGATGAAAATATACTGATATTCAAGATTCAAGTTCCTAGTAAGAAGGGATTGTGGTCAGGCCCAGACATGGCTAGCTTAGTGATTTAAAAACTGCACTAATATTTTGTTTTTAAAATGAACTGTGTGTGGTAAAGATTTTCTCTTTAATCCCATGGAAGTAAAGTTTACTTGCCACAGATGGCCAAACTGGTGGATTTTTACAAGCTGAGAGAGCTGGAAACAGGATTTTATAACAGTCAATCTTGCTTATATACCACCATACCACTAGATTGCCCCATTGGGAAGAATCGTTTTTTTAGCAGCCTACTAAAGCTCAGAATACCATTACTATCACTCAGATTTTCATTTCGGTAATTATAGAATCAATTGTATTTTATACTCTTAAAAGTTACAAAGGTCAAGAACAGTGACACTGACCTAATTCTGAAACAATCTGTACAATTATTTAGGTCCTGTGGAATCGGTTCCTTTTAGAAAACTCAACTTTGCACATCCTATTATGGGCAGAATACCTCCAGGTAAAACAAACAAGTAAAACGTTCTGTTCAGATGACTTCAAATGACAGCTAGGTGGCAGTGAAATGTTTAGACTTTTCTCTGTCTCTGTGTTGCCATCTAGACTTCATCTGAAGCACTGCACCCCACATATGGAATGCCCCCCTTTATTAGAGCATTATAAAGACAGTCCTCAACCTACAACCGTTCTTTCAATAACATTTGAAATTACAGTGGTCTAGAATAAACGGACTTGAGAACCCTGCCTAAAGTTCTGACTGTTGCAGCATCCTCAGTGTTATGTGATCAAAATTCAGGTGATTGGCAGCACACCTGTCCTTAAGATCACGGGAGTCCTGCAACTCCTCCTTCCCCCACTTCCATGGTCTAGGAGGCCTCAGCCAGCTAATGTGTGGGCCTCTTTCATCCCCCACACCACTCCCAACAGGCCTAGGCCTTCTTCCTGCCCATCATGCCCAGGTTCATTCCCTTCCCTTTCCCTGCAGCTGCTAACAGGCCCACCCAGCCAATGCAAAGTATAGCTAGAAAACTAGCAAAGACAGTGCTAGAGAGGCAATCTTTCTTGAAGTTGGCCACGAACAGGAAGCTTCCTGTCGGAGAATTAATGAGAATTAATAAATAACTGGATGAAAAATAACAAAACTAGAAGGGGGTGGATAGAATTAATGGGACTGTAAAAAAGAGAGAGATGGGAAGTTTTAAGAATAAAAGACAATGTATGAAGGGCTGTATGATGTGATAAAAACAAGAACAGAAAAGATAGAGGTATAATGAATAGTGTTGTAAATTAGATTTGGCTATATATGGGCCTTTTATCAAGTTCACCTGATTTGCCAGTTGCGTCCCTTTCTGGATCGGGACTCGTTAACCACGGTCACTCATGCCCTCGTCACTTCCCGCCTAGACTACTGCAATGTTCTCTACATGGGGCTCCCCTTGAGGAGCGTCCGGAGGCTCCAGCTGGTCCAGAATGCGGCCATGCGGGTGGTTATGGGAGCGACATGGCGCTCCCATGTGACATCCCTCCTGCGCGAGCTGCACTGGCTCCTGGTGGTTTTCCAGGTGCGCTTCAAGGTTTTGGTTACCACCTTTAGAGCGCTCCATGGCTTAGGACCAGGGTACCTACGAGACCGCCTTCTGCCACCAGTAGCCTCTCACAGACCAGTACGCTCCCATAGAGTGGGACTTCTCAGGGTGCTGTCGGCCAAACAATGTCGGCTGGCGGGGGAGAGCCTTCTCTGTGGGGGCACCTACCATTTGGAACGAGCTCCCCCCAGAGATACAGAACATCCCAGATCTGTGCGCTTTCCGCCGTGCCCTTAAAACATTCTTTTTCCAGCAGGCAGGCCTGGCCTAACCTCTTTTAAATTGTTTTAAATTTTAAATTGGGTTTTAAAATTGGTTTTAATTTGTTGTTTGGGGCCATAATATTTAATATATTTTAAATGTTTTTAATATTTGTATTACATGTATTTTATTTTGGCTGTTCACTGCCCTGAGTCCCTCAGGAGTAGGGCGGTATATAAATTTAAATAATAATAATAATAATAATAATAATAATAATAATAATAATAATAATA
>WNWU01000003.1:1339128-1363281 GCA_012654045.1 Ptyas mucosa
TAATAATAATAATAATAATAATAATAATAATAATAATAATAATAATACATTTCTTATCTCATGCTTTAATTTCTTTGGCTAACTACAATTTATGCCTTTTCTGCTATGCATAACTTTGCGTAGCCTGGAATGAAATAGCATGAGGAGCATGGATGCCTCAAAGGCTTTTTTAAAAAAAATATTATTATTCAAGTAGGAGGTGGAGCCATTGATACATCCTTTAAAAACATGAGGATTATTAAAAAAAACTTTCAAATATGCTGTGACATGTTGGCAAACTATTGGCATACTGACTCAGCTAATCAACTCCAGTAAAGATGATTCTTTGAATCTGTCCTTGATGCCCAGAGGGAGAAATTATACCATTTTCATTTTATGCAAAAACACTGTTCTAAATTTAAAATACCTGTTAACATAAAGTTTGGTATTTATTTATTCCTTATGTTTTTGTCTCTGTGTCTTTACACTTCTTTTTTTTTCCTAAACATTTCCCCATAATCAGAAGAACCTGCACACTACAACATATATAATAGTACTGGAATTCAAATAGGCTCCTACAACTATTTAGAAATTAAAAATCAAGATATTCGACGAAACAGCTCTCCAGCAACTGCTGATTACTCTACAGAGGAATACCAGAAAATATTTGGTAAGTAGAAAAATAAACCTTTTTTTTCCTTAATAGGAAAATCACTCATCATTGATATTTCGGCTTTACTGATCATATTTACAGAGATTTCATGTCCAGTGTTTTATAACACATACATTGGAGAAAGTAATAATAATATTCTGTAAGGATCCATTCAAAAGCATTTCCATTTAGTTAAATGAGTTTATTCCAAGGCAAGCAATATATAGCTTTAATCAGTGGTGGGTTTCCAAAAATTTTACTACCGGTTCTGTGGGTGTGACTTGGTGGCATGACATGGCTTGGTGAGCATGGCAGAGAAAGGATACTGTAAAATCTCCATTCCCACCCCACTCCAGAGAAAGGATACTGCAAAATCCCCATTTCTTCCTGATCAGCTGGGACTTCGGAGGGAGAGAATAGATGGGGGCAGGGCCAGTCAGAGGTGGTATTTACCGGTTCTTCAAACTACTCAAACTTTTCTGCTAGCAGTTCTCCAGAACTGGTCAGGATCTGCTGAAACCCACCTCTGGGTTTAATATAGTGAAACAGAGAAATGTTGGAATAGATCCAAAGGGAGGGACTTAGGTTCAAAAACTGTTAGTCATGGAGACAAAACAAGGAGTGAAATGCTCCTGGTTCGGACCAGATCGCCCGATCTGGTAGCGATGGAGGCAGGTGGTTCGGAGAACCGGTAGCAAAAATCCCTCCCCCCCCCCCATGCCCAGCTGAGTCGCCTGATCATCAGAGGGTTTTTTTCTTTTAAACGGGTCTGACGATCCCAGCTGAGTTGCCTTGATCGGCAGAGGGTTTTTAAAAAACCCTCTGACAATCAGGCAACTCAGCTGGGATCGTCAGAGCCTTTTGAAAGTATTTTTTACAACCTCTTTGCTGAAAAGGTTGTAGAAAAAATGGTTTTAAAAGTTAAAAAAAATTGGCCACGCCCACCCAGTCACATTACACCCCCCCAAGCCACGCCCATAGAACCGGTAGTAACAAATTTTAGATTTCACCACTGGACAAAACTCTATGCTACCCTTCTTTGTAGCCTTATTGGATGGAATGGTTAAAGAGATCATCCTTTATAAGGCATTCTGTATTCCTTGCAGGCAGGCCATGATTCAAATTTAGTAGAGCTACCCTCTCTGGCTGGAGTAACCACAGATGATAGTAAAGAGATACAGAAGAGTTGGCCTTCCTTTTCTAATCTACAGTCATCCGGAATTTTGCAGCCCTGATCTGGTGGCCAAAATATTAGTAAACCATACCAAAACTATTCTATCACCAGAAAAAAGTTCAGAGTCACCCTTTTCAGTTTCACAAAACATGTGAAGGGATCCTTGGTCACACCAAATAGTTATGACAGCATGTTTTCATGCAGCGTATCTTGTCAATCATCTTATTTAAAACATTACGTGAAGCGGCTTAATGCCGTCTCTGATGCATGTTTCAGAGTATCTCCACGTGAGAGGAATTCCTGCCCAACTTGGGTTTCTTTCTTGTGTGGAAATAAAGGAGGCAGTTCTATTATTGTACATATACAGCGAATTTCTCACCAAGTAGGGAAATGTCTTCCATTCTATGAAAAAAACTGAACGATAGCAACAGACATCTCGCTAGTCATCAATAGCCCTCTCATTCATTGTTTTACCCAACAAGGGGTTTTAACACAACTAGTCCTCAACTTACAACCACAATTAGGGCCAGAATTTCTGTTGCTATGTAAGGCAGTTATTAACTGAGTTGCACCCAATTTTATGATCTTTTTTGCCATGGTTGTTAGGCAAATCATTGCAGTTGTTAAGCGAATGACTACATGGTTCACTTAACAACGATGGCAAAAATCACGTGGTCGTTAAGCAAATCTGGCTTCCTCCATGGATTTTGTTGGTTGGAAACTGGCTGGGAAGGTCACAAATGGTAATCAAAAGATCTCAGGATGCTGCAACCAGCAACCAATACATGCCAGTTTCCAAGTAATTGTTGGGATGTTGCAATGGTTATTAAGTATGATGACCAGGCAAAGGTCACTTTTTCAGTGCTGTTGTAATTCCGAATGTTTGCTAAATGAATGGTTGTAAGTCAAGGACTACTTACAGCACCAATAGCCTCAAAGAACATATTTCTGGAAAGACTTAAGATTTTGTTTTTCTTTTTTTCTACCACCAGAGAGCACTGCTATAGTCTCAGATGTTCACCTAAACCTTGTGAGAGACAACTTGTCCAAGAAGTGGAAACATTGTGCTCGTAAACTGGGCTTCAGCGACCCGGAGCTGGATGAAATTGACCATGACTATGAACGGGATGGACTCAAAGAAAAAGTTTACCAGATGTTCCAGAAGTGGCTGATGAAGGAAGGCAGCAAAGGGGCAACGGTGGGGAAGCTGGCCAAGGCCCTTTTTGCTTGCGATCGGAGAGATCTCCTCAATAGTTTTATCAAAATAAACCAGGATTTTGATAGAAACAACAGATAAAGAAGTCAAACAAAGAGCTGGATGACTTTGGCTGGGTTGGACATTTTTCCGGAAGACATTTTTGTATTACAAGAAGTCGTTGGTCACGACAAAATGCTGCCAGCAGACCGCTACTCTATGCAAGCAGAGTAAGGAGTGGAAGATAAAGAGCAAATGATGGCCAATCCCAAGGGGCGTTTTCATAACATTCCCTAAAAAAAAAAAAAGCTACAAACATAACAGAATGCTTTCCAGCAGAGACAGACAAAACATTTTGAGTGTTTTGCTCTGTGCGCGGAACAAAACGGCTGTTTTGTTCTGGACACGGACCACAACATGGTTTGTCCACAACTAAGGGAGAGCAGCAACAGTGGCTGAGCAGAGGGAGAGAGGACTCAGGGAAGGCTGCAGAACAGCTGGGCAAGATTTTGGTATATACCACACTGGGCCTTTAGTGGCAGTGGTGGTGGCTGAGGAGACGGGTGAGGGAGGGAAAGGAAAGCACTGGTAGGGCTGGTCCCTGAGATGTTCCATTTTGAGAATTGATCATGGAAATAGGAAGTGATACCCACTAATTTAGCCCTGTTTGCCTGTCTGGATTTGTTTAATCTAAACGCAAAACAATCAAAAGTATTCTGGCCTGGCTTCTGCCAAACCATAACTGGCCAGAAATGGTTCATCAGAACTTCCAAAGTGCTATGGCTTTTTTCTAGGTATAAAATGCAACATTTCCCCCCTCATTTTGTGCATACCTCTCCCCATTTTATAATATGTCAAATTTTGAATGAATTTGTACAATTTTAATTTTTTAAATAGAGAAAATGGGAATCAGGCTGTTCTAGTCTTATTATAAACCAGAATCTCTTCTCAAAAACAAAACCGGATTATCATTCGCTTTCAGTTATGTAAAACCCGCCACTGCTATTGTGCTGTTTTTCTTGGCAAGATTTCTAAGAATTGGCTTACCATTGCCTTCTTCCTAGGGCAGAGAGGGAGTGACTGGCTCAAGGTCACCCAGCTGACGGGACTAGAACTCAGTCTTCTAATTTCTAATATGATGGCGTATACCAAACTGGCATATCTCAGAAGATATGTTGCTGCATTAGTAAAGATGGGTGTTCTATACCATACCGTGATCATATAGCTGTGATCGTTGGAACTTTTTTTTTTACTTTTTAAAAGCATTTTTTACTACCTATTCGGCTGAACCGGTAGTAAAAAATGCTTTTAAAATTTTTTTAAAAGATTCTCAAAATCACGCACCACAGCTGATTCCCCCCATTGCTGTACTTACCTTCCCAAGCCTCCTTTTGGCGTGTACTGTGCATGCGTGGCCATCGAACCAGTAGCAAACTGGTTCAGATTTCACCACTGGTTTGTGTTACTTACTCATTCCCGAGAGCAATTACACAGATTTCCCCTAGAGGAACAAATTTAAAAAATGCAATGCAAAACCAGCAATTTACATACAGGTAGTCCTTATGTAATAGTGCCTGCCTTATTTAGTTAGTGACATTTCAGTTACAACAGTGATGAAAAATAGAATCACCATTCTTCACTTTTACAATCTTTGCAAGTCTGTAAACAAAGGAAAAATTAAGCAAGAGCATAAATACAATCCTAGTTTTACTTCACAGCCAAGTTGCCAGTCCCAATTGTGGTTACTAAACCAAAACTACCTATACTTGCATCCAATGTTGGGGTCCAAGTACAAAAGGGTAAGGTTGGCAGTACAGGTCTCTGAATTATATATGTTATTTTTGCATCATCATGTCAAGCTGCAAATGCTGATGAGCACAGGGATTATTAGCATGTTGTGCCTGCTACTCGATATGTTAAACTCGGTCACTGGTTGTCTCTTATCTGGATTACTGCAATGTGTTCTACATGGACCTATCCTTGAAGAGTGTTCAGAAGCTACAATTGGTCCAGAATGAGACATGGAACAGTTTTGGAGACCCAGGGAGTGGCACATGTAATGTGTAATATGGAAGTTCCATTACTGATCGATGGGGCTCCTATTAATGCCAAAAACAAGGACCTTCTCAGTGACGGCCCCTTCTCTGCGGAACACAATTCCCCTGGAGGTAAGATTGGCCCCAATCTTGTTGTTTTGCAAGGCCCTGAAGATATGTTTTTGTCAGCAGATCTGGGCACCCCAACAGAGATGGAGTAGATCAAATGGTCACGTGTTGTTGCTATGGACAGGGAAGAGATGGTTATACAGGTCGTCTGACTTAACAGTTCATTTAGTGATTGAAAAATGTGACTTATGACCATTATTCACAGTTAACAATGGTTGCAGCATCCCCATGATCATATGATCAAAATTCAGCTGCTTGACAACAGGTTTGTACTTATAACCTTTGCTGTATCCCTAGGTCACATGATCACCTTTTGCAACCTTCTGACAAGCAAACTCAATGGGGAAGCCAGGTTCACTTCACCACTGGGTTACTAACTCTTATCAACTGCAGTGATTCATTTAACAACTGTGGCAAGAAAAGTCATAAAATGAGGCAAAACTCAGTTAACCAAGGTTTCAGTTAAACATTTGGGCTCCATTGTGGTCGTAAGTTGAGGACTACTATATTTTTGTGGATTTTTAAAAAGTTGTAAACTGCCCAGAGTATCTCTGTGTGTGTGTGTGTGTGTGTGTGAGAGAGAGAGAGAGAGAGAGAGAGAGAGAGAGAGAGAGAGAGTGAATTGGGTGGCCTTATAGATTTGTTTAATAAACCCAACAAACGGTGTAAACTATTTTCTTTGGTTCCGTCCCCAGTTTGTCACAGAATAGTAATAGCAGTAAGACTTACATACTGCTTCACAGTGCTTTACAGCCCTCTCTAAGTGGTTTACAGAATCAGCATATTACCCTCAACAATCGGGGTCCTCATTTTACCCGACTTTGGAAGGATGGAAGACTGAGTGAACCTTGAGCCCCCGTCAGGATCAAACTCCAGGCTGTGGGTAGAGTTAGCCTGCAATACTTCATTCTAACCACTTGGGCCACCACGGCTCAATGCCCTGGATTGAGAAAAAAGCCCGAGAAGAATGCGGCCCCTTTCCTCCAAAATTGAAGTCAACGATTGCGGCAATTGGTGGGTAAGCTTTTAGTGAAAAAGCCTATTCCGCCCCCTTGCAGCCACTTTTCCTTGGAGCCGATAGAGCTGCAACGAAGGCGGAGCCGCCAAAACAGACCGCGGGGAGGGAAGGAACGAAGGAACGAAGGAAGGAAAAATGAGTCGACTTGCAGGCACAGCGCTTTGGCGGCTGCGGCGCCTCTTCTCCCACCTCTCCCGCTCTGCAAAGCTGGCAGAGATCCCGAGATCGACGTCTGCCTATAGGTAAAACGCCCGCGGGAGGGGACGAGAGACGCGGGGGATCCACCTGTGAGCTTAATAGCGCAAGCGAGGGGGGCCGAAACCGCAATGCGCACGCGCGATTGGTCGCAGAGGAAAGTCGCGAATGTCAAATGCGGAAGCGAAATGTTGGTGGGGCGGGCGGTGGAGGTGCAGAGGCGAAATTGGGGTGGGGTGGGGTGGTGTTTGTGGGTGTTGATTCCATAAATTTAGAGGGCCCGAGGGATTAATTGCAAAGGTGGAGAGATTTTAGGTCCAACCGAAGCACTTGGCAGTCTTGCTACGGGGTGTGTGCCTGTTAATTTGTGCACTGTAAATTGTGCCTTTTAGGTTTGTAATCCCCCGCAGGCTTTTCTTGAATGGAACGAAGTCTGATCATCCGAATCCGATTTTAGATCAGATTAGCGCTCTATAGAGATCCTTTCCTTTAACGGAGGCTTCGTCAAAACTCGCTTTTTAAGAGTGAAATGATATATTGGTAAGTGGGAAAAGACACCCGCAAAGGCTGCAGGAATGTTCATTGGGGGAAGAACAATTGCATCGATCCCCCCCCCTTTATATTTTAGGCAAACAGCTGTCTGGGAGAATAAGATTCTGAACAAGTTAAAAAAAAATTAAAATTATATATTTAAAATAAAAAAATGACAGCTTTCCATCCTACCTTTGACCTATTTATTATACTAATAAAGCTGAAAGTTGTTTTTTTTTAAATACTCTGGGCTATGCACCGTTGCATAATTACCTGGAAGCAAGTTATATAAAGATTTCTTTGCAAGCAGACTGCAAAATTGTTTATAATTAACATGGGCCTCCATTTACAACGTTTTTAATACATCCCACACCAGATTAAACCAGGCTGCTTTTCAGAAATGTGTTACAGTACTGTATCGCAAAATTCTAACAAAAAAGTAGGATACTTTTAGTCCACAGTGTGTAGCCATGTGCAAATTAGTTTGTCTCTTATTATATACTGCAGATCAGATCTACTGTGCATATACTACTTGCCTAAAGGAGTTGTAGGGGAAAGGGTAAATCACAAAGATCATCTCTTCAGTCTCTTCCTCCAGTGCAAGGAGACCTGTGTAAGGCACAACCAGTTCCCGCAACATTCTTAACCTGTGTACAGTATTAATCCAATATATCTAGCTAAGAAAAGGATTTCATTTCACACAACCCACTACAACCAGCCACCCCCAATCTACGGTAGTCAAACAATTGCACAAATGCTGCCGTTAGGTTTTCCCTGCACCAGCTTTATTCATTCATTTATTATTTATTTATTTGTCAAGCATATATAAGATAACAGGTAAAAGTATAAACATAATTTGAATACATGAAAGGAATAAGTAAAAAAGGAATATTAGGACAGGGACAGTAGGCACGCTGGTGCACTTATGCACACCCCTTAGCTTAAGTGTGTTGGAATTTGTGGACATGTAATTTAAACTCTAAATAGCTCCTGGAAATCTGATTTCTTTTGTTTGACGGAGGCAATCCTATCCTTCCTTGTAAAACTCAGTCAATAATGAATTGAGTGGGAGAATAGTTCGATCCTCCCATAGAACAGAGTCATCTTTGGTCTCTGCTCTTTCGCCCTCAGGGTTTTGAGCTGGAAACTCGGGACCTAAGTACCACTTAGAGAGAGCTCTAGAATGAACTTTCTTGCCTGTAGGACAGTATAGGTAGTCCTTGACTTGCAACAGCTCGTTTAGCGACTCTTCAAAGTTAAAACGGCATTGAAAAATGTGACTTGTGACCATTTTTCATAGTTACAAACTTTGCAGCATTCCCCATGATTATGTGATCAAAATTCAGATGCTTGGCAACTAGTTCATATTTATGACTTTAGCTGCGTCCCGTCCTGGAATAATGTGATCCCTTTTTGCGACCTTCTGACAAGCAAAGTCAAGGGGATAATGTGATCCCTTTTTGCGACCTTCTGACAAGCAAAGTCAAGGGGGAAGTCAGATTCACTTAACAACCAGGTTGCTAACTTACCAACAGCAGTGATAACTGTGGCAAGAACTGCCACTGTGGCAACAACTGTGGCAAGAAAAGTAAAATGGGGCAAAATTCACTAAACATATATCTCATATAACAGTGGAAATTTGGGGCCCATTTGTGGTCCTAAGTCGAGGACTACCTGTATAACAACCATGAAATCTTGCCAAAGCAATTCTCCTAGTGTGATGAAGGCACAACTACTCATTTTCCTCTGCTTTCACCTCTTCCCTGGACTAAGGAACCTTTTGTGAAATGAATTTACCTCCTCCTCTGTTAGATATGTCATCATCCCTCCCAACCTGGATTCTTCCCTATGGGTCTCGCCTTTCTCAAAAACTAATTACGCTGAGGGGATATCAGATAGGAAAAGCCTACTGTATATGATTTCAGTATTGAATAATTTCCAGAACTAAAAGTATTTAAAAGCAATACTATTCTTAGTGGCATGTAGTATTCATAACTAAGAAAGTTGAGGCATTTCCACATCAAATTCGGATGAAGGATTTTTCCCTCAGATCTTTTGTATTAAAAATATGAACTTCCAAGTGTGTATGTGTATGCATGTGCACACACACACAAAGATGTGTGTGCAGGGTGCATGCGTAACCCCAGATAAGTGGGGAATATTCATTATCTTTTGTGCCACATTAGTGATATTTGTAAATCTCACAAAATTATACAAAACTATACCTCACTTGAATACACTAGCTGGTTGTGTCATTAAGAGGGAGAACAGCCATACTGTATACCAGGGATGTCAAACTCAAGGCCCATGGGCCAGATCCGGCCCATGGGATGCTTAGACTGATCTGCGGGGCCACCCTGGAAAGAACAAAGGATCGGCCCGTGGTGCCTCTGCCAGTGAAACCAGCTCCCAATCTCCATTTTTGGCTGGGACGGCCTCCTGCAACCCTCTGCGGCCCTCCTGAGCTCTGTTTTCACTGGCAGAGGGTTGCAGGAGGCCATCCCAGCTGAAAACGGAGATTGGGAACCCGTTTTTGCTGGCACAGCAATCGGGCCACCACAGGCACCCCTGACATGAGTGACATCAAGCTGGCCATGCCTGCCCTAGCCACGTCCACCCCAGCCCCTGGAGGTCAAACCAGGGGTGAAATGCTCCCAGTTCAGACCGGATCGCCCGATCCGGTAGTGAAGGCGGAGGGTGGTTCAGAGAACCGGTAGCAAAAAAACCCTCCCCCCTCCCCCCCACTATGCCCAGTGGAGCCGCACGATCATCAGAGGCTTTTTTTTTAACTTTTAAAAGCATTTTTTCTACAAGCTCTTCCACCAAAAAAATGCTTTTAAAAGTTTTTTAAAAAAGCCTCTGATAATCGTGCAGCTCAGCTGGGATCGTCAGAGGCTTTTCAAAGCATTTTTTTTCTGCAATCTCTTCGGCCAAAGAGGTGGTAAAAAAAAAATGCTTTGAAAAGTAAAAAAAAAAAAAAAGTTGGCCACCCCACCCAGCCACATTACACACACACACCCACCAAGCCACACGCACAGAACCGGTAGTAACAAATTTTACATTTCACCTCTGGGTCAAACACAACCCGGATGCGGTCCTCTATGGAATCAAGTTTGACACCCTTGTTGCATACAGTGCCTTATTGTGTAGATAACAGAAGAGGGGAGAACTATGTATGCTATTGGGAAGAAGAATGGAATATGAACAGGTTGAACAATTGGAGCTATTTCTTCCAGCACTGCCATAACCTCAGCGAAAGTGGAAGTGAATGGCGTCCACCTGCACTACCAACAGACTGGAAATGGGAATCATGCTGTCCTCCTACTCCCTGGCATGTTAGGTATGGATGTTGTATTATGCTTGTATTATGCTACTGATTTGGAATGGATAATAAATATATGCAAAAACTATATTGATACATTTGTCAGAAGCTCTTTATAGTTGATGCATGACTCTAAAATAATTGCTTTGAGACAAGACTAATTATCTATCTAAATAGATTAACCTAACTATCCAAATAGACTGAAGGAGAGATAAAATTGATTGGTTTACTCTTGGATAATAGCAAGAGATCGCCAAGGATTTTTCATTACTGTTTCCTAAATGAGGGTAAGTAAAATGATAAGAAAAATTCTACCTGCCTTGACTGGCCTTGGAGTTACTGCTTAAATCGCAGCCTTAATTGTCTATAAAGTAGAAATACTTGTTAGTTATGTTTGATCCAGGATCAGCCTTTCTTAATCTAGGATTCTCAGACGGTGCTTGACTGCAATTCCATTGAACTAGCTGGAGATCATAACATTCCAACACTGGAGGAAATTTTTGAGGAAATAATAGCAAAAGAACTAAAAAATCTTCTACCCCAGGAACAGGCAACCTACAAGCCTTCCACCAATTCTTTACAGATCCAAATTCTAGCAATTCCAATTCAAACCATGTTCAAACTACATAGACACATTTCTGCTTTGACTAAAAGTGAACTTGATTTAAGGGAGACATTGTCTTTATAAGAAAAGTTTGTGTGACTTCAGTAACCAGAACCCTTTTTTTTTTACTTTGTTTACCACTTAATCAAAGAGTTTGATTAGTTTGAGCTTAGCACAGTATATGAAATCTTCCCACATCTAGTCCCATCTCCTACATCCGTAAATGACACATTGCAAACAATAAAAACAGCCTTCCAACTGTTCTTCTGGAGTACAACTCAAGATACAAGCATTTTTCTCCCTGCTGTCATACTAGCTGCATCAGGCAGAACCAGTGGTGGGTTTCAAAATTTTTTACTACCGGTTCTGTGGGTGTGTCTTGGTGGGCATGACATGGCTTGGTGGGTGTGGCAGGGGAAGGATACTGTACAATCTCCATTCCCTCCTCACCCCAGGGGAAGGATAGTGTAAAATCTCCATTTCCTTCCAATCAGCTGGGACTCAGGAGGCAGAGAATAGATGGGAGCAGGGCCAGTCAGAATTTTTATTACCTGTTCTCTGAACTACTCAAAATTTCCGCTACCAGTTCTCCAGAACTAGTCAGGACCTGCTGAAACCCACTCTGAGAGTGAATAATGTTTTATAGTCATTCAGCCAATGGTAGTGAGTTTGTGAGGAGAAAGCCAAGAAAAATGGTTGGTTTTACAATGGTTGGAGAATAACTCACAAATGAAATTGATTATAGTACAGTAAAAGAGGAAGATCTCTTAGTTTCCTTAATAGTCAGATGAGACATGTTTATGTTGTTTGTTTATTTGATTTTTATACCACCCTTCTCCTTCCGGACTCAGGGTGGTGAACAGCCAACTAAGAACATTGTATACAAAAGTTAAAATAATTTTAAAAACAATTTATAAAATTTGGCCCATAATTTAAAACATTTCAATTTAAAATCAGTATCAAACTTTAAAACCAACATGGAGTCAGGCCAGCCCAGCTAACTGAAAAAAGTAAGTTTTAAGGGCCCGATGAAAAGTCTGGAGGTCTGGGATCACTCGTAACTCTGGGGGTAGATCGTTCCAGAGGGTGGGCGCCACCACAGAGAAGGCTCTCCCCTTGGGGGTTGCCAGCCAACATTGTCTGGCTGATGGCACCCTGAGGAGGCCCTCTCTGTGGGAGCGAACTGGCCGGTGGGAGGCAATTGGTGGCAGAAGGCGGTCCCGTAAGTACCCCGGCCCTAAGCCATGGAGCGCTTTAAAGGTGGTTACCAACACCTTGAAGCGCACCCGGAAGTCCACCGGAAGCCAATGCAGCTCACGCAGGAGAGGTGTCACATGGGAGCGCCCCGTCGCTCCCATAATCCCCCACGCAGCCGCATTCTGCACCACTTGGAGCCTCCAGGTGCACCCCAAGGGGAGCCCCATGTAGAGAGCGTTACAATAGTCCAGACGAGAAGTGACGAGTGCTTGAGTGACCGTGCATAGGGAGTGCCGATCTAGAAAGGGGCGCAACTGGCGTATCAGGCGAACCTGATAGAAAGCCCCCCTGGCCACAGCCATTGTATGCTCTTCTAAAGACAGCCGTGAGTCCAGGAGGACGCCCAAGTTGCGAAAGATAGCACTTGATACAGGTAGCACTTGACTTACAACAATTCATTTAGTGACTGTTCAAAGTTACAGCGGCATTGAAAAAAGTGACATGATCGTTTTTCACACTTACAATTGATGCATTATCTCCTTGGTCACGTGATCAAAATTCAGATTCTTGGCCACTGGTTCATATTTATGACAGTTGCAATGTCCCGGGGTCACATGATCAGCTTTTGCAACTTTCTGACAAGCAAAGTCAGTGGAGAATCCAGATTTACTTAACAATCATGTTACTAACTTAACAAACGCAATGATTCACTTAACAACTGTGTCAAAGAAAAGTCGTAAAATGGGGCAAAACTCACTTAAAAGTTTCACTTAGCAACATATATTTTGGGCTCAATTGTGGAGGTAATTTGATGACTACCTGTAGTTTAATTTGATCATGCTTTTGGGACTTAGTTTTTCTTTTACATATATTAATATGTGTAAAATAAGTTTCTCTCTTGGTTATGATGATCTTGCAGTGTTTTTGTGTGTTGATTTAGGCAGCGGTCAGACTGATTTTGATCCACAGCTGAAGAATATGAACAAGGAGATTTTTACTGTTGTTGGCTGGGACCCTCGAGGATATGGAAAATCAATCCCTCCAGTTCGAGATTTTCCTTTAGACTTTTTTGAAAGAGATGCAAAAGATGCTGTTGACTTGATGCAGGTAAATACATCCAGGCTTCTTTGAAACCTGGTTTTGAAACTTTTGATTTCTGAAAATTTTGCACATTTAAGTTTGGAAATAAGCAAGTAGAACCTTTAAGGTTATGCCTTTGAAACTTTATGAGAATGAAGATTGAACCTGTTCATAAGCAGAATGTTTCCATAGTAGCTTTTTTATTTTCTCCCTGATCTATTCTATCCAGGTAAAATATCTCATTATTTTGAATAAATAAAATAAATAAAAATAAGGATTAAGTGTTGCAAAGTAGAGAACATGCTCTTTTTTTTGTATCGTTGACAGTGTTGACTCCTGTTGACTGGTTGGACAAGTTGCTGGAGATTTCTAGGCAATAAAGATAGTCTGTAATTAACAATGGCCATTTGGACTGGAATTCCCGTCATTAAACAATGCAGTTCTAAAGTGCAATTCAGCTAACAATGATAACCAACTGCAGAGATTGCTATCACTAAAGCAATGTGGTCATGTTTTATGACCTCATTGCTTAGCAATGTGGTCCATTTGCCATTGTAAGTCAAAGACTTCCTGAAAACCAAACTGGCTCTTCCGAGTTGTGTTTGTCAATCTTGGCAACTTGAAGATGTGTGGATTTCAAGTTCCAGAATTACCAAGCCAGCCTGAGGATTTCTGGGAGTTGAGAATATGCTACTGCACTAATAACAATTGGTGTTATTTTACCTATTCACATGGATTGAAGATTGGTAAGAAAATGATTACAAGGGCAGTGAAAGAGGTAACACTTTCTCCTTGTGGGTGATCCATCCTTCCTCTGGTGCTTCCGGACAGACTTCTTTCTGACCTTGTACCTTTACACAGAGGTCTTCAAACTTGGCAGCTTTAAAACTTGTGGACTTCAACTCCCAGAATTCTCCAGCCAGCTGGCTAGCAGGAAAGATTGCAAATAGTGATCACATGATTGTGGAGCACAGCAACTGGTTATAATTTGCTGGCTGGAGAATTCTGGGAGTTGAAGTCCACAAGTCTTAAAGCTGCCAAGTTTGAAGACTTCTGCTCTACAGGAAACTCTGTAAATCGTAGTGTCAAGTGACCATTTCATTCTTATGCAAATTGGGTAGACTTAATTAGATACAAGGCTCCTGCTATTATTTGAATGCCCAATGGTCATTGCAACCTAAACAAAACTGCTGATAATTGTTGCGCTGTTATCTAATATGAATATTATATATTAATATATAATATGATTTATTTTATTCAATAAATTTATCAGGCTTTGTTGCCGTAATTTTGCCATGTTACACTCTTTTTATATCAGTATCAGTGAGAAGGTGTTGCTTTTGAAGAATCAGTTAACTTTAGACCAAGCCCCTCATCCACGAAAAAGAGTTATTTCCAATCTGTTTCCTTATGTTCCAACAAGGCACTGAAGTTTCAGAAGTTCTCTTTGTTGGGATGGAGCGATGGTGGAATAACCGCACTCATTGCAGCTGCAAAATATCCAGAATTTATCCGCAAAATGGTGGTTTGGGGAGCCAATGTGATCGTTACAGAAGAGGATGTGAAAATTTACAATGGTATGTATCAGCTAGCATCCATGAAAATGAGTTATTTCCAATCTGTTTCCTTATGCTGAACAAGACACTGAAGTGTCAGACACTGAAGTTTCACTCTTTGTTGGGATGGAGTGATGGTGAAATAACCGCACTCATATTACAGCTGCAAAATGTCCAGATTTGATCCACAAAATGGTGGTGTGGGGAACCACTGCGAACATTACAGAAGAGGATGTGAAAATTTACAGTGGTATGTATCTGTCAGCCAGTAATGGGTTTCAAAAATTTTTACTACTGGTTCTGTGGGTATGACTTGGTGGGAGTGGCATAGCTTGGTGGCGTGGCTTGGTGGGCATGGCAAGAGAAGGATACTGTAAAATCTCCATTCCCTCCTGATCAGCTGGGACTTGGGAGGCAGAGAATAGATGGGGACGGGGCCAGTAAGAATTTTTACTACCAGTTCTACGAACTACTCAAAAGTTCCACTACCAGTCCTCCAGAACTGGTCAGAACCTGTTGTAACCCACCTCTGCTGTCAGCCCTTTGAGGTAGTCCAGACAGGAAACCAAACCAGGAGTAGTCCCACTACTTTTATTGAAAGGTTACAGCAACAGAATCTTGCAAGTCTGAAAGCACTTCTCTCCTCCCTTCCTTTTGGTTCCAAGAGAACTAGGGAGGGTCCCTTCTGAGACACTTTCTTTTCCCCTGTTCCAGGGGTGAAATCCAGGCAGGTTCTGGAGAATCGGTAGTGGAAATTTTGAGCAGTTTGGAGAACCGGTAGCGGCTGGCCCCAGAGTGGGGTGGGAATGGAGATTTTGCAATATCCTTCCCCCAGGAGTTGGGTAGAAATGGAGATTTTGCAGTATCCTTCCCCTGGAGTGGGGTGGAAATGGGGATTTTGTAGTATCCTTTCCCCAGAGTGGGGTGGGAACGGAGATTTTGCAGTATCCTTCCCCTGCCATGCCCACCAAGCCACGCCCACCAAACCACACCCACAGAACCAGTAGTAAAAAAAATCGATTTCACCACTGCCCTGTTCCTTCTCTGGGTTGAGATATCTCTTGCCTGGCCGTTGCTCTGCCTGTGGCTCTTCCTCTTGTTTCTCAAGATTATTCTCAGAGTATTATAATACAAATGGGAGGGGTTGCGTAGGTCTGGTTATATGTGTACACCTTCAAGTTTGTCTTGACTTCTAGCAACAGTCTGGACAAGTCGCTGCAAGTTACCTTGCAACTTAAATGGCTTGTTGCCTTCTTAAGACTGACAGAAGGCGATAGGGCCAGGGTTACTCAGTTGGCTTTGTGTCTTAAGGCAGGACTAGAACTCCTGGTTTATAGCCCAGTGTCTCTAACCAGTACACCAAATTAATTTTCTTTTCTTTTTGTTGTTTTAAACAGTAGTAAATTCCTTCTCCCAGAGAGGAGGAGAACACCATCTCTCCTAGGGTTCTAGAAAACTCTTAAAATCTGGCTTTGGTCCCAGGCCTGGGCTTAAAATATTGTATTTTCAGGAACCGTGTTTTGTTTAGCTTAGTTTGATTTGTGTCATTTTTAAATTGTTTTAGTCTGGGCTTTCTGTGTGGTTTTAAGTCTTATCTGTTTTTATGGATTTTTTTCCTGTTTTGTACATTGCCCAGATTCCACTGGAGTTGGGCAGCTATAATAAATTTAAATTAATAATAATGAGAATTTATATTAAAGTATATGGCTACTGTAAGAAAAAATATTTAAGTGCTAATACGATATTAATGCATATTTTTATCCATATAACTTTTAAATTATAACATTTCACATTACAATAATATATGAATATCATAATTTATACCATTAGTGGTCATCAGTCACACAGGACTTGTGTCATCTTGTGCAGTGGTTTGGACATCAGCATTAATTTATATATATAAAAATGTAAATGTTCGTTTGTTCAAAATCATAAATCTCCGAAAGTTCTTCACCGATTGCTTTGAAATTTTGACACAATGTTGCATTCGAATACGGGAGTGTTTTTATATACCTATATTATATAGATGTCACGCCTGTGACAGGTAAAAACATGCTTTTTAGTGTGTTGGCGTCCAATAGCGCGATCTGTTGGATGTAAAACCAACACACGCTATACTACGTCACAGCAACACAATGGCAGGCGCGAGCCGGGTCTTTTCCCCTCAGCACCGCCGCCGCCAACCCACAAGCAAAATGGCGGGAAATGTCAACCACCACGAAGCATCCTCCCGACTAACCGAGTATGCCATACTTTTGCCAGGGACCCCGATGCCGCCTGTGGTGCGGAGAGCTGCGAAGGTGAAGGCGGTTATACCGGCAAGCCGGGAAACCAGCTCTTACATCCGCAGCAAAGTATCCTCGGAGGTGTCCGAAGACAAACCTCCGGATGGCTGCTGGACTCAAATTGCCCCAGGAACGCAAACTCACCAATGGCAGCCTGGGCGGAGGCCTCCGCCAATCCCATGATGCGCAGCTCTCCCAATACAAGTACCAAATAGGTAAAAATCCAAAAAAGCAATTGATTAAGTGACGTTAAAGTCCAAAAAGAAACGTAGAGAAAGGCAATTCAGGTCTGAATCCAATCGACCCAGTGAAAAGACTGGTGGGACGGAGGCAAAGTAGGCGTGACCTGAGCTACAGAGGGAAATTATTGGCACTCGGTCAAAAAATATTGTATACCCACAAGACTGGGCCACAGCAATGCGTGGCCGGATACAGCTAGTAATAAATAAAAATGTTGTGCGATTTCACACAAAAATGCCAAAATCTTATTTATATTTCAGGATTTTCAACTGAAATATATTATGATGGGTTGGTGGCTGAGTCTCCCAGTCTGTTAGTACTTGATAATTTCAGTCTTCCTGATGGAGTGAGGTGGCTTGAGATTTTTTTGGTTGCTATGATAACCACAGGCCTGTCCATGGATTGGTCATCATAAGCCGTACATCATACAGAGGAGTCCACACATTGGATCTAGTTTATGTTCCAGATCAGCTCAGAAGTGGAGGATGTTGAAATCAGTCTGTTGTGAATTGATCACCAATGGAGTTAAGTGGTACCATCAATCTCTGTAGAGAGGATAGATCAGTGATAGAAGTTCACCCTAATCACTTGATGAATCCCATGGGGTTTCCAGATGGAGTTCCATTACATTATAACTTCTCTGCACTTACCTATTGGATGCTATCCAGCAACCCTTTTTAGGGTGACCAAGATTGTGTCAGGGAAGAATAACTGAAAGAACCACTAGAGGGCTACTACAACCTTTTAGAAAGGCATTTGACAGATAAAATTCACATTTGTTTGCAGTTGGAAGCCAATTGGACAGATTCTGTAGCATGGATGGGGTAATATCCTTCAGTGTCATGTCAGAAGGCATTTGAGTTTGTAGATGTTGAAGATGTAGATATTCCCTGTGAGATGAGATGAGATGTCATTTGTGATCTTCAACCAACTTTTGGGGGATGTGCATTGCCCTGGGGTTTAAATCTCTCCCTTATTTATTTATTTATTTAACATGTACATGAACCCATTGGAAGAGATCATTCAGTAGCATGAGGTAGGCTTTACCTCAGAATCATGATTTATGCCCTCATCTCTAAATCAGTTTGAGATACTTTGGCAGTAGAGCATTTGCATATGGCACACTGCTAAATTCTGATGTATACATGCATGCATACATACACACACATACATACATACTGGCTTATATAAATATTTAGTATAGGCACGTATTATAAATATATCTTTTAAAAGAATAACTATATTTTCAATCAAAAATAAAGTATTTTGCTTTTTTTTAATTTATAAATTTTATTAACAAATAAAAAAGACAAACATACAAAAACATATATAACAAAATCACATAGATTAAAACAATTATATATATCACTCATTTGAAGCATATGTTTCGCAGTGTGATAATCAACTGCATAATTATACATATTCCCTCAATGCATAATTCACTAGATCTATTTTGTTTGTTTAACCCTTTCTATATTACAAACTCTAGGTCAGGTTTTTCCCAGCCTTTCCTACATTTCCCTCAGAATTTGCTATCTGTGTGGGGGTGGAGCAAGTATCACTATGTTTTATTCTGTCTGATTTGTCTCTTTTTTCCGTGACAACCTTATGCCACTGATACCATTTATTCCATATTTTATAAAACTCAGAATCTTCTTTTTCTTTTAATTCCTTTGTTAGTCTGTCCATCTCCGCGCATTGTGTAATCTTATCTATGATATCTTCCTCCGTGGGGATTTTCTCTGACTTCCAAGTACTAGCATATGTTATTCTGGCCGCTGTTAGAATGTGTATTAGCAGATACTTTGTTTCTTTAGAGTAAGTTGTAGTAAAGATTCCTAAAAGGAAGGTTTCAGGTTTCTTGTGTATTTTTACTCTGGTAATTTGTTCTAGCCACATTTTAATCATAGACCAAAATTTTTTCGCCGCTGGGCAGGTCCACCATAGATGGTAGAAAGTACCCTGGGATTTCTTACATTTCCAGCAATTCGGGTTGTTTTGGGGGTTTATTTTAGCCAATCTGGTTGGTGGCATATGCCACCTATAAAACATCTTGAGCTGGTTTTCCTTGAATGCCACGGAGAGCGTTGATTTAATATTCATCTGCCAGAATTCTTCCCATTTGTCAAGGTCTATTGAATATTTGAAGTTCTGCATCCATTTTATCATTGTATGTTTGACTGTTTCATCTTCCATTTTGTACCTTAGCAGGAATTTATAGATTTTACTAATTAATTTTTCCTTCGTCTCTAGAATGGTGTCTAATTCCTGATTCTCCTTACTGATTTGATATTTTTTAATATGTTCTCTGTATTTTGATTGTACCTGAGTAAAAGTCCACCAGTCAATCTCCTTATTTGTATCTACTTCCAATTGCTGTTTGGATTTTAGCTTACCTTGATGGTCCATTAGATCTTTATATTTTACTATGTTTCTAATTTCTAACAGGTTAGGATGTTTTAAGGCTTCCGTAGGTGAAAACCAAAGCGGAATCATAGTGTAGTGTTGTCATTTAATTTTTAACCATGTATGTAATAGGGCCTGTCTGATTGTATGTCTTTTGAAGTATGTATGGGACTTATATTTTTCTTCCCATAGAAAGGAATGCCAGCCTGCCTGTAAGTCGTGGCCTTTGATAGTTAATATTCTATTATTGTTCAAATCAATCCATTCTTTGAGCCACATTAAGCCTGCTGCCTGATGATATAATTCCCATTCTGGGAGTGCTAGCCCTCCTCTTTCCTTAGCGTCCTGCAGTAATTTTAGCTTTATCCTTGGTCGTTTTCCCTGCCAAATAAATTTAGAGCTAATCCTATTTAGACTAATAAAAAATTTTTTCCTTAGATTTATTGGGGCCACCTGGAATAAGTACAACAGTCTTGGTAAGATGTTCATTTTGATTATTGAGATTCTTCCCATAAATGAGATTTGCAAGGTTTTCCAATTGTCCAAATCCTTTTTTATCTGGTATTTTGCTTTTTTTTTTTTTGCCTGTTAACTGCATTTAACTGAATGAGAGATTTTCATTTGAGCCTTATTCTAAACCAAGCTAAATTTAAAACCAGCAAACCAAACAAGATGCTTTCACTTAATTAAGTAGCATGGTGTATGGCTAACAAATGAAACACAAAACCATCCACTACAACTTTGTTTTTTTTTAAAAAAATCTAGATTCTCTTAATGAGAAATAGCGCAGCAGGCAAAAGAAATAAAAGTAGTTACAATCTTTGAATAACAGATTACTCTGTGGAAGAAAATAATCCAATTAACACAATAATTATACATTTTCTCCTTTTCTACTCAGCAAATGGACACATTACTTTCTTGGTAAAAAGTATTAGAGCTAAGATTTCTGAAATGGGTTTGTAAGACCAAAGTTCTAATGTTGCTTAAAGCATCTGAAAGTGATAAATATTTAATAGGCTACAGTAACTGCTAAAGACACTGGATATGAAAATGGTCTAAATGTTGATTACTTTCTCTACGGAAGTGTTCAGTTTGAACAACCCCCTTCCTACGCATCCTTAGTTCGAATGTGTCCCTGTGATAATTGATTTGCATAGCTCATGAGTTTCATATAGTTGTCTGTGTAGTTTTGAAATATGAAACTGTACATTCTGTTCAACACCACTATATGTAAAGTCCTTTTGTACCAATTTACTGAGTGGCTGAGCAGGATCTAGGCAACATTCTCCATGTTAAAATCAAAGGGATCCAAATGCTTTTTCTGAAGCTGCCTAATGCTTTAGATATAGAATCCTGAAATATATTACACCACCAACCAAACTATCATAAAAGGATATAAAAGCAGCTTTTGAGTTTACTAAAACTAGTTATTAGACTAAATGAAAAAATGAGGTATGGATGGGATTACTATATAGTGTTGTGGTCCACCAGCAGCCTGCGGAGCTGGCAGCGGAGTCGGACAGCGATGAGGCTGAGGAAGAACATGGGCCAGTCCTGGAGGCTGGAGAAGGCCCGGATGAGGGCTCTGCGTCAGAGGCAGAGATGGGGCCAGGGCCATCGGGGAGTGAGGTGCAGACTCTAGAGCCTCCAGAGACTGATAGAAGGGAGGCAAAGGAACAGGAGAAGCCTGTTCCTAATGCACTCATGAGAAGAGCTGCCAGAAGACAAGAGCAGCTCAAGCAAAGAGGACAACTCGGGAGTAGGGCCAAGAGATAATTGTCCCCTCCCATAAAGCTTAAAACAGACCAGCAATGGCATTTGGGCTTTGCCGGAAAACAACGTTGGTAGCTTCGTCTTCTTCGTCTACGTCTTGTATTTATTTTTGTATCTGTGACTTCTGAACATTTGCCAAGAAAGGCCTTTGGCAGTTTGCCTAATTGGACTAAGGTTTGCGATAGGACTGAGGAATTTGTGTTGGGAGGAATTTGCTTTAATTTAGTTGAACGACGCTGGGAATGAAGTAATTCTCAGCTGTTCGAATAAAGTTTGTTTTTTCACTGACTGATTTTCCTACTACTTACTTGGGCCTGGGTCACAACATATAGCAGAGATGGCTAACCTTTTCTGGACCAAGTGCCCAAAGCATGCATGCGCATTCGGGCACCCTAACTCCGAACCCCAAAATGCAATGTGCATGTGACCCCGCACATGCACCCTGCCCCCCCGCATGCACCCTCCCTGCGCATGCATGCAAGCCCCCTCTGCACGTGCCCTGCCCCCCTGCACATGCACAGCAGAGACCGACAACCAGCAGGCTGGTGGGATGTGCGCGTGCATGCGCGGCAGAGCTGAACTGGTGTGATGGCTCACATGCCCCCAGAGAGGGCGCTGTGTGCCACTTGTGGCACATGTGCCATAGGTTAGCCATCACGGCTATATAGGCATCTATACAAACCACAATCATCCAAAAATAAGGAAATATCACAAACCTAACCCTGAGGTAGACATAATAGGTCACACGATTTCCATTGTGATGTCACAATACATGTTTTGGCATCCCCTTGCAGATGCCTATAGGTAGGCAGAAAATTATGTCTTCATTTATAGTCTTAATGTAGAAAGTGATGGGAGGCAATATACATTCTAATTAGGTAAATTTCATTTTGTGCCTGGAAATTATGTGATGAGAAAATACAATAATCATAGTAATCCTTTTTTAAAAAATATAAGATCCAAAGTCCTCTTCTTACATTCATAATATATAGACATGAAGGAATCAGGTTCACCATCTCTGTGCTCAGAATGAGACAACTCACCACGGGACAACTTACTGCGGGACAATTCAACAATTCAATTATTTCAAATAATTAAAAAATATTTTAATTTTTGTCATTCACATTTTATTTTGCCCCTCCTTTGGCATCCTTTAATGATTCAATTAGACTATTTTTTTCCTATATTAGTGTAACTTTTGTCCTGCAGTGGTGAGTTGTCTCAGAGTGAATTGGCCAAGGCAAGTTGTCTTGTGACAAGTTGGCCATGGTGAGTTGTTATAGACCCTCTGTGCTTATATTACATATTTATCTAAATGTTCTACAATGACAATTGTTCATTGAAGTCATTAGAAATCCTGCCTTATGGTTCTCGATAATCTAGAAATCTGTTAAACCTTTCTGCCTATTACAAATACATTTCCCATGCAAATATTTCCAAAGAGGTAGTCATATTTTACAGGAGCAACAATAACCCCAGAGATATTTTTAGTGCCTGGAGAGTAGAAAAAAAAATGTTACTAAAGCATGTCAAAAAATTCTATGGATCAAATCCAAGTAATCAGATGATATTCTGAAGACCATAATTAATTGAATAAATTGGATAATCCAAATTGCATAAAGAGGTTTTTGTGTTTAACCTCCTCAAATAACTCATTGGTTGATTCAGTTCCTCAGAATATACATTTTAAGAATAATATAAAATATATAAAAATCTCATTTCTGCAGCGAACATATCAAAATATGAGGTATACTGTATGCATTTAAAGAGTCTCTAATTATTTTCAAGCAGTTTAATCATTTTTAAAATAACTTGTGGGTTCAAAATGCTCAGACAGGCATTTAAAAATTGCATACCAGGTCAGAGATAATACTGAGGGGAAAACTGTATTTTATCATTACATACAGGTATCCGTGATGTTTCAAAATGGAGTGAAAAAACAAGAAAACCTTTGGAAGAAATGTATGGACATGAATATTTCAGCAAAATGTGTTCAGCTTGGGTAGATGGAATCTCCCAGTTCATGCAAAAATCAGATGGTAAGAACCTGGAACTGCGGTCTAGTTTGTTTTTTCTCATTTATTAAAAAAAGTAATATTTTTGTGTTCCCATATCCCAAATACATTCTCCTCCTGGCTTTGCTGCAACTTTTCATTCCTGCTATCTTTCTCTTGATGTTGTTTTCAAGAAAAGTTGCATGTGAAAGAGACTGGGGGGGGGGGAGGGGGTGTCTATGACATAGTTGCTTTCAGAAGATCATGGTGCTATGATCTTTGCATCCATAAATGACCATAGAAACTGGGAACGAATAAAGAAGTGTCTCCGAGCCTAATGTTTTCAAGAGGTATTAGACTATAAATTCCATCATCCTCAATCCGCATTGCCTTCCACTCACAGCAGCCGAGTTGGAATATTGCAATTTAACACAGCTGAAGGCCATTTGATTGCAGGAGCTGCCCTTCCCAGTAAAGTATAACCTTTTAATCAGCCCCTCTGTGTCCTCATTTTCTCTGAGTGGAGAACTTGAAGTGCCAAAGGGTGAAGTATTTATTGAGGTACAGTACAGGCAGCCCTGGACTTACAACAGTTTGTAAGAACATCTAGAAATAGATTTTTGTATGGAAAGATTATAAACTCAAGGCAGGGAGTTGGACTAAAAGACCTCCAAGGTCCCTTCCAACTGTTATTCTATTCTATTCTATTCTATTCTATTCTATTCTATTCTATTCTATTCTATTCTATTCTATTCTATTCTATTCTATTCTATTCTATTCTATTCTA
>WNWU01000003.1:1364350-1397572 GCA_012654045.1 Ptyas mucosa
AAGTAAAAAAAAAAGCCTCTGATGATCCTGTGGCTCAGCTGGGCATGTGGGGGGGCACAGGGATTTTTGCTACCGGTTCTCCGAACCACCCGCCGCCATCACTACTGGATCGGGCGATCCGGTCCGAACTGGGAGCATTCACCCCTGCCTTAGAGAGTAATTTTTTTAAAAAAATTACAAAAAAAATACTAATGTGTCCTGTTTCCTGAATGGAACAAAAATGTTTTGGAGCCCAACAAATAGTAGCTGAAATGCTCCTATTTCATTCCTCCTTTATTGAGTCAATTATACTCTGCAAAGCACATGATATAAGCCTCAGACTGGTTTTTGCTTCTTAATTCCAGGCTGGATCATAAGAACAACACAAGTGTGATTGCTCTAATTATTCTAATTCATTCATAACCTGAGGCAATGTTCAGTTTGCCTAGAGAAATGTGTGGGGGTTTGAAAGAAAACTTCATTTTTAAACGTCCTAAAATAAGTCTCCATCCTCCCCCTTCTCCACAACAGCCTTTGCTAGGAATGTAGGGGAGAACAAGAAGTTGCTTTATTGCATATGAGATGCTCGTGTTGTTTTATTTCCATTCTAAATATGGCACATATTAACTTTACCAATTTCTGCTTCTCCGGAGCTAAGTCAATCATTGCCAGTAGTAGTTTAAAAGCAATAATTGTTCAGAACTAATCACCACCTGGTTGGGTTTTTACAACAAGGTCATCTTAAGTACTTTCTGCTTGGAACTGTTGTTCAACATATCAAGGACAGAAAGGTTAAATTAGGGGAAAGCAATGGTGAAATTCAAATTTTTCTACTACCAGTTCTGTGGGCGTGGCTTGGTGGGCATCGTGTGGCTTGGTGAGCATGGCAGAGGAAGAAAACTGCAAAATCCCCATTCCCTCCCCACTCCAGGGGAAGGAAACTGCAAAATCCCCATTCCCTCCCCACTCCTGGGGGAAGGAAATTGCAAAATTTCCATTCCCTCCCCACTCCTGGGGGGAAGGATATTGCAAAATCTCCATTCCCATCCCACTCTGGGACCAACCAAGATGTGGTATTTGCCGGTTCTCCGAATTATTCAAAATTTCCATTACTGGTTCTCCAGAACCTGTCAGAACCTGCTGGATTTCACTCCTGGGGGAAAGATATAGAATTGGCATCTAGACTGGGAAATGAACCCAGCAGTCATCATTACTATCCTCTGTTTAATGTTTTGGTGATTCATTGAGTCATCTGTGATTTCAAAATTCAGATGAAACCTTTAGATTTACACCTAATAGACTTTTCATTATGGTCATGGCACAGATGTCTTGTTTCAACAAGCCATGACGTTTCTCGCGTAGTTATTTCTTTTTGCGCCTGTGCTTACACCAGGTCATGTATATGAACATTGTTGTTCCATGTATGAAGAAAGAGCATCAAGATTTAACCTTCTAGATATATTCGGAGATGGGAGGGATGCAGCAATTTTCTGAATCATGTTACAACTGTAATTTTTAATTGTGCAGACTACATTTAATGACATATAAATCGGGCATTGTTTATTTTCCCTTCTCACATAGAAACAATGAAACAAGATACACAGAATGAAACACTGGTAGCTTATTTGGAATTATTATTTTTTTGCAACTTATATTTATACTGGTCAGAGAGTTTGGTTACTTTGTCAGATGGATGTAGGTTACTTTAAAAAAGACAAGAACTACATTAAATCACCCCAAAGGCAAAATAACTTTCAGTTTACACGAAACTCAACCAGGTTCTCCTTAGGCAACCCATCAACATGGTTTATCATTATGTGGAGGAGAGGCAATGACTCGTCTGTATGAACTGCAATGTATTTTGTTTGCATTGAGTAGAAAGCAAAAGAAAAAAGAAAAATTGGGATCACCCTATTGATATAAAATGCCATTGCATTAAACTGAATGGGCTCTGTCACTTAACTATCTGCATTTGATTAACTGGAGTGTTCATTATTGGGAGGGAATCTGGAGAGAACCAAAAAGAAAAAAAACACTGCAGCTGTGATTAAAACAATGCAAAATGTTGTTCTTGGCCAACTCATTTGCTATTCCAAATTGCTCTCATCAGTGATGTTAATGTTAGAGAAATACAGCTGTTTTGCACTGGGGAGGTACATTCTGTTTTCACATGTTTTGCCTGTTTTAAATAAAAAGATTCATTTTAGTTCAGTGCCTATTCTCAGTCATCCAGGTCATGGTTGTCCCAAAGGTGCTTTTTCAAGAGGCAACTGGACTTTCTGGTTTTTCTTTGAAGACATTTTGCTTCTCATCCAAGAAGCTTCTTCAGCTCTGACTGGATGGTGGGGAATGGAAGGATTTATACTCCTTGCAGACAGCTGGTCATTTGCATTCTTTTAGTTCATTTTGTTCCTCCACAGGTGATATCTGTCAGCGTCTGCTGCCCCATATTAAATGCCCAACGCTAATTATACATGGTGAGAAAGACCCATTGGTACCCCGTTTTCATGCAGAATACATCCACAAGCATATCCAAGGTTCACAGTAAGTCTCATATTTTACTGGTGGGTGGGAATCTGATGTAATGAATATTTATCATTTTGTAAAACATTGACTGCCTCCCATGTCTTCCTGCTTTTGTTATAGGTGACTTCAGGTGCTATAAAATTTTTAAGAGTGCTGCAGAGATATACAAATATTTCCAAAATGGCTAAGGAATTAATAAGATTTGCACATTAAGTTCACCTTACAGTTTCCCTGAAGCACAAATCTCTATTCTGCTTGAGAATGCAAATTGGGAGCCAATTTGGTCTAGTGATTAGCCTAGATATGGTACTAGGAGTCTGCAAGTTTTAGTCCGGTTTTAGGCATGAAAAACCGGTTGGGTAACTGGACCAGTCGCTCTATCAGCCCAACTCGGCTTAACAGGGTTGTTGTTGTGGGGAAAGTAGGAGGAAGAAAGGAATATTAAGTACATTTACTGCTTTTGAGTTATCTATGAAAATAATAAAGGCATGATAAAAATAAATTTGGAATTAACAGCAATAAAATGAAATGTTAACTGGGTTATCCCCTACTACCCCTTCATTCTGGCAACATACATATTACCAGGGTAAACTCAATTCATTGTGAATCCATTAAAGCCCAATAGCAATAGCATTTAAGATATTATATACCACTTTACAGCTCTCTCTAAGCGGTTTACAAAGTCAGCATATTTCCCCCAACAATCTGGATCCTCATTTTAGTGACCTCGGAACGATGGAAGGCTGAGTCAACCTTCAGCCAGTGAGATTCGAACTGCTGGCAATTGGCAGTCAGCAAAATTAGCCTTCAATACTGCCTTCTAACCACTGCACCACCATGGCTCTTGTCAAAAAGGTTGTAGCTTATGGTCTGAGACAAGTAACTACAAGAAGAATCAAGAATTGCTTCTTGGGAAGCAGACTATGGGCTTTTGGTAGTGGTAAGGCAAATCTATAGCTTCCTTTCACTGAACAGAAACATACTTCTAAGAAAAATTCTTGTAGGACAAAACCATGCCCCTATTGGTCCCCAATCTGTTGCTTGTGGATGCTTTAGACTTCAACCTCCATTATGCCCACAGCCAGCATAACCAAAGGGAAAGTGAAATTTGTTCATTCAGTGTTTCCTTTGGAAGGAGTTAAAATCAGCCATAATCTCATTTAGGTCCTTCAAAGAAACAGATCAGTTCTATTGCAATACCTATACTTAACAGAGGCCTAAAGAAATGATCAGGCCTTAGCTCAGAGGATACTTAAAAATACAATGATTTGGCTTCAGATCATGCATTTCTCTTCCTCCACTGATTGGTTTCTATTGCATCAGCCTATTTCTCCATCTCTCGACAAGTGTGTACAGTAATCTTTACCAACCCAGTGTTCCCTTGATGTGCTAGAACTCGCAATGCCTAGAATGACAAAGTGGAATTTCCATTGGCTGCATGGGCTGCCGTTTCTAATTTTAGTGTCATTTTGGAAAACGGCAAGTTAATGTTGGCTGGTACCAGTTTCCTTGGCATACTTTAACCTATTCAACCTTTTGTCGTTGCAGGTTGCATTTTATGCCTGAAGGAAAACATAATTTACATCTACGGTTTGCAGAAGAGTTTAACAAAATGGTAGAAGAATTTCTTGTGTAAAGCACCTACTTCTGTGCTGTTCCTGAGATTGGTATAGTTCAGCTGAAACTGGCAACGGCGAACTGTATTCTTAAGGGAAAGACTGCAACAAGGGAATTTACATTGTTTGCCCTACCCATCTTTTCTCCAAATGGGAACAAAACTGATGTATGCCAACAATTCTGGGACATGGAAAATGATTAAAAACTGCTAGAAGCGGGAATATTTTCTCAAAAGCTTTGCAGAAATGTTAAGGGAGCCGTGTAAGTTTCAATAAATACTTTTATTGCCCAGATTCAATCTTGAAAGAAAGCACAAACAGAAGTCATTATCCAAAATGCATGCCTTGATACAGAGTCCTCAACATTGAACACCACACAAAAGCCATTGTAGAATTTTACTGCAGACATTCTTAAAGTGTTTACACAATGCACAAAAGAAAGCAACGTAAGACAGTGCCACAGAAAACATGCTCAATTCCAGCTGTCTGAATTCATGCCTGCTCTGCTAGTATTCTAGTTGCCAATTGTGCTCGTTTCTTCCTCAAAATCTTAAAGTTGTTTTTTTTAAAAAAAGAAAAAGGCTGCAGACACGATTTGGAACATACAGTGATTCTGAATATGAAAAAAATACCTTAGTTCTTAAAGTGAGAGGGAATAAGCTCCTAACATTACAAGCCAGTGATTTCCTGTAAAAAAAAGTTTTAGAATCCAGTTGTTGCAATACCTGTGTCTTTTGAGGAACCTGATCCCAAAAGTTGGAAATGATCAGTTTGAATCACAATTAAAGTGTTACAAGTTACATGAAGAATTCTTATTGCAACTGTAAGCACTTCTATCCAGTGTGCGTTCATGTGAAGGCACAAGACAAGGAAAAATGAATCAAAGTAAGTTTACCTACTGCCTCTGCAATTGTGTAGAATATTCTTTAGCATGTGCAAAATTATTTCATGGGGTAGACCAAAAAAAAAAAAAAAGATTTCCGCTTACTCTAATTGGTAAAGAAATCTATTATTAATCTATTTCTTGATTACCGCCTTTCCAATGGAATCAAGATAAATGGTCAATAACGAGGGATAAGTAAGTCTTCTCCAATGTAACCCCCTCCAGAAGTGTTGGGACGCAAGGTCCTATGTTTCCCATGAAAGAAATCTTGTACGGTCTAGAAAATCTGGGAATTGCAAATTACAACACGTCTAAAAAATACCAATCTAGAGAAGCTTTGTTTGCAAAGCACTCTGTAAATCTCTTTATTAGCTTAGATAAAGTATAACATCTCTCTTTAATAAAACTTTAATACCTGCAGGAATTTTCCTTGAGAATTATCTTAAATATCAATTGGGGTGCAGAATCTGTAGGTGCATAAATGTGGAAGCAAGTTTATTCTTAAGATTTTAATATATAGTGTAGAGCTGGTCCTACTGCCAGCACTGTTGTTGAAGGGTTCAACTTCATAGCTCTCAAATTGAATAGGATTTGTATCTCCCTAATTAAATCATCTTGCCAGTTTATAAATATTAAAGTAATAGAACAGGGTCACAAAAACTGCTGACAGAGGCAACAGTGAAAAGCACCAAGAATAACTGGAAAAGCATGCATTCATACAGCTGAACAGCTCTCACCTTGGACACTTGCCTATGAACTAACCCTACTCAACCTCTAAGCTTCATCCTCCTCTCCTTCCTCCTCAAACTCTCCTTGCTCATCTGCAGTAGCATCTTGATATTGCTGGTACTCGGAGACCAGGTCATTCATGTTGCTCTCGGCTTCCGTGAATTCCATCTCATCCATGCCTTCGCCGGTGTACCAGTGCAAGAAAGCCTTCCGCCGGAACATGGCTGTGAACTGCTCAGAGATCCTCTTGAAGAGCTCCTGGATTGCGGTGCTATTGCCAATGAAGGTGGCAGACATCTTCAGGCCTCGGGGAGGAATGTCACACACGGCCGTCTTCACGTTGTTGGGGATCCACTCCACAAAGTAGCTGCTGTTCTTGTTCTGGACATTCAGCATCTGCTCATCCACCTCTTTCATGGACATTCTGCCCCGGAAGATGGCTGCCACAGTCAGGTATCGGCCATGGCGGGGGTCACAGGCCGCCATCATGTTTTTGGAATCAAACATCTGCTGAGTCAGCTCCGGGACCGTCAGGGCACGATATTGTTGGCTGCCACGACTCGTCAAGGGAGCAAAGCCCGGCATGAAGAAGTGCAGACGAGGGAAAGGCACCATGTTGACCGCCAGCTTGCGAAGATCTGCATTCAGTTGGCCGGGGAACCGGAGGCAGGTAGTCACTCCGCTCATAGTGGCAGACACCAAGTGGTTCAGATCACCATAGGTTGGAGTTGTGAGTTTCAGTGTGCGGAAGCAGATGTCATACAGAGCCTCATTGTCAATAGAGTAGGTTTCATCCGTGTTCTCTACCAACTGGTGGACAGAGAGGGTGGCATTGTATGGCTCAACCACCGTGTCTGACACTTTTGGAGATGGCATTACACTGAAGGTGTTCATGATCCTATCGGGATACTCCTCCCTAATCTTGCTGATGAGAAGCGTTCCCATGCCAGATCCAGTGCCCCCACCCAACGAGTGGGTGAGTTGGAAGCCCTGTAAGCAATCGCAGCTTTCAGACTCCTTCCTTACTACATCCAGCACCGAATCCACTAGCTCAGCTCCCTCTGTGTAGTGGCCCTTGGCCCAGTTGTTCCCAGCACCACTCTGGCCTAGAGGAATAATTAGAAAGAAAAGAGATGCTTACAAAACCATTTACACGCCAGGAATGCTAAAACAATATTCATGTTTGATCTATGGACCAAATTCAATCCAAGGTAAATTTGTCATCTGGCCCAGCAACAGTCAATTTATTCGTTCCTACATCTACAGCATGGAGAGATGAGAAATGACTGCATTCAATCTAGGAGAAAAAGAGTGGAGGACATTACTCTAACATACAAAATTTTGGAGATCTCTCATATTCTGTAATTTGAAGCTAAAAGATTAGAAATGGATCAGGGAGATTTTTCATCAGATAGCAAATGTGGTAATCATATTAATTAGGGCAGCCTGTAGTTATACCATCTTTTTGTTATCTAGGCAGTGATGCTCATTTCAGTTATGGTTATATAGAGGCTGAACTGATCAATGAATCTTACAAACGGTACATTTTTATATATTTTATTATAT
Source organism: Ptyas mucosa (assembly GCA_012654045.1). NCBI lineage: Eukaryota > Metazoa > Chordata > Lepidosauria > Squamata > Colubridae > Ptyas > Ptyas mucosa. The sequence continues at coordinate 1,371,650 of WNWU01000003.1, forward strand.
CTATAAGGTGTAGAGCAGGGTTGTCAAACTCACATTGTCATGGTGTTGTCACGTGACATATTGCAACTTTCCTCCCCTTCGCTAAACCAGGCGTGGGCGTGGCCAGCGCGTGACACATCCAGCCCACGAGTTTGATACTCCTGATGTAGAGGAAGGGTAAGCCTCCAGGTGTTGCTGATCTATAATTCCTAGCAGCTGGGGCCATTGATGAGGACTGCTGGAAATTTAAATTTTGCAACACCTAGGGACTCATAGTGCCTACCTTTGACTTGGAACAAATTGAATAGTAGGAATTATGCTGCAGCTATTTAAGATATAATCGTAGAAAGGCATAATTAGTATTACATACCAAAGACAAAGTTATCCGGTCTAAAGATCTGGCCGAAAGGTCCAGACCTGACTGAGTCCATTGTGCCTGGCTCCAGGTCAACGAGGATTGCCCGGGGAACATACTTATTTCCTGTGGGGAAGAACAAAAGCTAGCTTTATCTAGCAGCCTTATAAAATACCTCCCAACTACAGTACCCTTGGTGACTTCAACGTTTTAAAGGATGGCATTAAGTAATCCTTTGTGGAACAGTTTTTTTAAAATCTCACTCTGAAAGTACAACAAACACATCAGCCATGATTAATATTCTCTTAAGTTTCCTGCACCAGCTTGCATCATATTATGGCCTGTTTGTCTCAGATGGATATCTATACTGTGCAGAGAAACAAAACTGCATCTCCAAAGTGCTTGAAATGGGAGAACTTTTCACCTTCACCTTCTCTACTGTAAAAGGGAGAAAAAACTGCTTGGTTGGGAAAGGAGAAGAGGTGGATTCAAACAGTGCCGTCATATGATCACCTTTTGTGACCTCCTGACAAGCAAAGTCAATGGGGAAGCCAGATTCACTTAACAACTTAATTGCAGTGATTCATTTAACAACTGGCAAGAAAGATCGTATAATGGGGCAAAGCTCACTTAATAAATGTCTCACTTTGCAACAAAAATTTTGGGCTCCATTGTGGTCGTAAGTCAAGGACTAGCTGTATGGCCTTTGACCATAATCCAGTCAAATAGCAGCATTCACCTTTTCCCCCCTTGATGCCTATAGAAATGCAACATTCCATACCACTGTATTTTTATGGAACTCTATGAACAAATATTTCCCAAATTACCAGGGATCTTTTAGACTCTCTTAACTCCAACATCGCATAACTTCCAGGTTCCACCTGGAATAGCTATGATTATTAAAACTACTAAATCAACTTTGAAACTCAGTTTGGTGTAGTGGTTAAGGAACAGGCTAAAAACCAGAAGACTGCAAATTTTCGTTCTTCTCTTGGGCACAAAACCAGATGAGTAACCTCTTTCTCAGCCCTTGGAAGAAGGCTAACCACTTTCAAAATCTTGCCAAGAAAACTGCAGGAACTTGTCCAGGCAATTGCCAGGAGTTAATAATGACTAGAAGGGAGCAACAAAGTTGATATAGTTTAAAAATACTCTGGATTTATTACCATTTAGTTACATAGAACATGTGTGATGTACCATGTGCTCCGAGACTATCCTGAAATCTTGTTAAAAAAAGATTGTCATAACCTCACCAAAATTCCACAGTGATTTCCTGCCCTATATAAAGACTTGAAATCAAGTCTTAAGTAAGCCAGAGAAAATTAAATATGGCCCTAAAGAGTCTAAACTAAACCTCTCATGTCACACCAATTACTTATAAAGGAGTCAATTTATTCTTATTTCCAGAAAGAGGCAAACCTTCTTAGAGATTCTCAACTGCCTTAGATGTTTTCACTACCCACAGAAGAGGAGGAATGGTGAAAAGCACAAAAAGACGGTGAAGGGAGGGGCAGTCTGGCCAGCCCACAATGGCAGCCGTGAGGGATGGTTCCTGAGGAGTGGGAGGTAGTGTGATGGACTACAGTGAAGCAGCAGTTTCCCAGGAAGAAGGAGCCCATTGCAAAAGCACGGGGGGGGGGGGGGCAGACAAGAGGCAGCACAGCCTGGAGCTGGATAGAAGACAGAGTGAGACAGCCACTCCTTAGAATCTCCCTAATGGGTATATATCCATTAGGATGAGAATAACATACATATACTCTGGCAAGATTCTGTTTATTGTGTGTAAGCAAATAAAGAACTGAATTCTAGCTGGATTCTACTTGTTTTGGGGTTAAGCTTGACCACAGCATTGCTATTTGCTTTGGACAAAAAAAAAAAGAAAAACAACTGGGAAGTAGCAGTCTTTCCCTCTGGAGAATTTAAAAAACGGATGACCAAGTGACAGTTTCAGCCACTGTGTACTGCTGGACTGCAAAGCTGAGTCTGTTCCTGGGGAAGGAGATGTCTGGTTCATTCATGGTTTACGAATAAACCCAGAAAATTTGATCTGTGAGCTTCTTTTACTTGCTTTCAGTTATGAAAATCCCAAATTGTTTTTTATTACTAACATTTCCCAATTGAATAAACACTTGATTGCTAGTAAAATTGCAATCCTATGGCTGGTCAGAGGAAAAGTGTTAATTTGGACTGCCCATTCTCACCACCTGCACCAACCTATGAGACAGAAGCAGGGAAGGATTTGGCAGACATGTTGAAGGTAGACCATAGGCTATGTTGGAAGGAATAGGATATAAAGCTTTTAAAAGCAGGAAGTCAAACGCACTTCTGCCCATCTTTGCCCAACATAGATTTGGCTTTCCCTTAGTGGTTGACAAGATAAATCTCTTCATTATTTCCAGAGTTTTAACCTGGAGGTTGAAGTGGGTTAAAATAGCCTCATTTCCCCCAGTGCAATTAGAAGCAGTAATATCTTAAAAGAGGAACAAACCAAAAGCAGAATCACAATTCTGTTTTTTTTTTTAACAAGGTACACAATTCCGATAAGCTGACTTTTCTGGTCCGAAGCTACCCCGTGTAGGTTTGTTTTGCCCGATTTCTACTACCTCACACAGCATTTACGAAAACCTCCAAACATTTCAAAACAGCAAGAGACGGGAAGAGTTACCAGCTGCTTCATTGTAGTAGACACTGATCCTCTCCAGCTGCAGGTCACTGTCTCCATGGTAGCTGCCCGTGGGGTCAATGCCGTGCTCATCGCTGATGACCTCCCAAAACTGGAATGGGATTTTTGAGAGTTATTCGCCACTTCTTTTAAAACACCAACAAAGCTGCATCGGCACGTGCTACAGCCACACCTTAGCCGCATTCTGCAGCCGTGCCCACCTCCCCGCTGCTGGGGTTCGCTTGGTCATGTCCAAGTGCAGCTCTAACCTTACAAAAAGGGGGCTGTTACAATAGGTATTTGCAGCACTACAGCTGTGGCAATGGTCAAAAGCCACTTAGAATTGCATCATTACCTACCCACCCCAATAAATTAAGATGATACTTGGGTGTTTTGGGCTTTTCTCCCTTTTTGGAGGAGAGAATCTATACTCCATTTGTCTGCAAACCCCACACCCTTTGTGGCAGGCCGCCTCTTAACCAGGTTTCGTCCTCTGAAAATGGGTGAGGCAATCAAAAGGCTGTTATTAAAACTGAGCCAGGTTCCCAGCTTGTTACTACAGAGCTGAAAAGAGAATTTCACTAATAAAAGGCTCCCTTCTTCCCCCACCCCACCCCAGTGGAAGAAATGTGGGGGTCCTCTTTGTCTCCAAGCAGACCCACTTCTACTAAGAAGATGCAGGGAGGGAAGAGGCGAGCATGGCAGAAGCCTCCAAGATTTTTTTTGGGGGGGAAATAAATTTTAAAAAAGCATCTTCACTGGTTAAGCTTGTTTTTCAGATTAAATTCTTTTCTCTGCCTCCGCATTAAAGGTGGCACTATATAGAATTAATTACAAACGCAGCAACCGCCGCCTCCCTCCTTCCCACCTACTACCCTCTCTGCCTCCTTTCCAAAAATCGCACAGAAATTATTGGTTCCCACGCCCAAAATTGATAAGGCGACGGCCTCGGACCTATTTCCCTCCAGAAGCTTTGCACTACAATTCCCATTATCCTCAGCTCAGGAGGGCTATATAATTCATCTTTTATTTTGAGACCATCATCAAAGCTGACAACAATGGAAGCTCTCCTCCCCATCCCTCCCTCCCTCCCTCCCTCGCCAAACGATACCTTGGCTCCGATCTGGTTCCCGCACTGGCCGGCTTGGATATGCACGATCTCACGCATGGCTGCGAATGTGCCTTGGAGCTCCCACCCAACAAACTACCTGCAGGAGAACAGCTCTCTACACGCCGAGCATCAGCAGCTGGGAAACTGGGCGCGCCTCGCCCGCGGCTCTAATTTATACCCGGGCTCGGCGTGGCTCCGCCCCCTCCATTCACAAAGGGCGCCTGCCCAGCTCTCCTGCCCAGTCGGAACTGGGCGGGCTTAAAGGAGCCGCGCCACTTCATTGTATTTTGCAAGGCGTGGAGGAAAATTCGCAGAGCTACCCTAACCTGCCCGCACGGGAGGAGGGGGACGCTTCCGCCCACCGGGAAGATTATCCTTTGGGAACGATCCGAGATGCGAGTTACCTTTTTCAAAGGGACCAGCCAGGTGTAGTTGGTTGGCTTTCCAGCCCCGTCCAGTCATTCCTCTGCCTCAAAAGGAAAGGGACCGGTTTTTTGAGACTCCAAAAGACGCGTTGCACCACTCTCCTGTGCAAAAAAAATAAAAATAAAAATAAGTCCTGATAAAAAGAACGGTGGGAACTGAAGGACGATCTGCAATTGTGGAAAAATCCGCCGCGGCTGCTGGCTTTCTGCATGGAAAGACGCCCCTTTCCTCTCCCGCTCCTACTCGGGTTTGACAGGCCTTCAGCCCCGTTAGTAAGGGACGCAGAATTGTTAGAAAATTAGGCAAGTCCCCGGGAAATAAATTCTGTGCAATAAATTATTACCCTGGCTCTCCCTCCCTCCCTTTCACACGCACAGTGACAGAGAATGACTCGTGTAAGGTGTCCCAGGAATTCACAAGACCCATTTGTTGTTATTTGGATGATTGCAGTCCTAGGTCTTAAGAAAGCAGCCATTTCATACGCATGTGATGCTGGTATTTTTAAACTTTAAAGGCCCAATAATTAAAAATGAGGCAACTGTACCATTGCCCTGCCTTTGTCTGGGCGCATTCTTTGTCTTTCATTTGCAACCATCCCTCCCTAGAAGACATTGATTGAAAATAAGAATCAAATGTACACCTGTTTTTACTAGCACACAGGATTAGGAACTGGCAATGCTAGGGACCCTCTATCTCTACCCCTTGACAGAGGTTTAGAAAGATTGGCTTTTCGGTTTGGGGGACTGGTCAAATTTGGTCTGAATCATCTTATATGTTCTGGCATGTGGCTGGCCTCTTCTACCATATTCCAGTTCTCAGGGAGGGAGGGAGGGAGGGAGGGGGAGAGAGATGGAGGTTGCATATACTTTAGCACTAATTGTGACATACTGTAATTTTATGGATTACAGTTCACTTCATTAAGGATTATCCTCAGTGTGTCTGTGTATGAATATTATAATTATACAAGGGTAATAATAATTAGTATATAGAAAGATATACAAAGATAGTCATTACTATAGTAAACATGGTAAACTACAGAGCCATAGATTCTGTAATCTTTCTAGACAGGTACAAGTCAGGGGTGGGCTCTACTTACCTTTACTACCGGTTTGCAACGGGGCTGCACATGCGCTCTTCTGCGCAAGCGTAAAAGCATTTTGATGACGTCGGGGTCGGTGGGCGGGGCCTCCCATCGGTTTTACTACCGGTTCTATAGAACCGGTGCGAACCGGGGACAACCCACCACTGGTACAAGTTCACAAGTGTACAGGTAAGAGCAAAAGTAATTGCCATTAGCTTTTAGCTTTGCTAAAAGCAATTAGCTTTGCTTTGCTAATTTATCATCATACATTATAGCAAAATGTTTGATCTTGATTGTTTGCATTAAAGCTTATTGATCAAGTCTAAAGCTGTGTTCATTAGATGCATTAACCCATACTTCTCTGAATCCTGGTTTATAAACCCAGGTTTATGAACAAATCATTAACTGGCTACGGTGGGCTGAATTTGCATAACAGATTGGGCTAAATTGCAGTTAGACGGTTTGTGGTTTGTTGTGTCCAACGAACACAGCTTCATTAAATCATTCCATTCTGGAGTGCCATTTAAATCTTTCCTTGATAAATGTATATTTTGGATCAGGACTACAGGCTTAGGGAGTGCTAAAAGTTTTTCTCACAGATTTACTAAACCTACAGTACTGTTTTCAATCTCAGAACTTTTGCTTACTAGCACTTCTTATAAACCGATGGTTTATAAAGTCCTTGCTGAAGTGGTGTACTGCCTGGCTTTCAGTTAAATATATTGCCATTAGTAGTAATCGTAGAAGAATATTTTATGATGAATAATCCATGACTTTTTTTCCTCGTCTTTTCTCCTAAGATACAGACATCTACCCCAAAGCCATGAGTTATAGCCCAAGGTGCAAGACAGGCAAACAACTTATATTACCATAGTTAATATCTATTTTATTATTTATTAAAAGGTATATATTCTTCTTTAAATCTCACCTTACACTTTCATTCTCATAGCCTTGCAGAATGTGAGAGAAAAACTAGATTGATATCAAGTTTGTGGGATTTCCATCTACATTTTCTCAGTATAGTATGGCCTAGTACAGTGATGGCTAACCTTTTTGCCATTGCATGCCAAAACTGGGGGGACCGTGCATGCGTGCCCACACCCATAATTTTATGTGCCCCCTGCATGTGCACACGACCCCCTTGGGCTCCCCCTGCTTTTGGCATGCAATGGCATGGTAGGCCCGTTTTTCATCCTCCCCAGGCTCCAGAGACTTTCTAGGAGCCTGGGGAGGGTGAAAATGGCCTTCCCCACCCCCCTGGAGGCCCTCTGGAGGCCAGAAATGGCCCGACTTCTGGTGGGACCAGAAGACCCATTTTTTGCTCTCCCCAGGCTCCAGAGCCTTTCTAGGAGCCTGGGGAGAGCAAAAAATGGGCCTTCCCCCTCAGGCCCTCCGGATGCCAGAAACAGCCTGTTTCCCTACTTCGGTGGGCCCGCACCGGAGCTAAGCTCACGTGCCCACCGATATGGCTCTGCGTGCCACCTGTGGCATGCGTGCCATAGGTTCGCATCATGGGTCTAATATATCTGAGTGATGTGAATGTCTTACCCTGGTTAGTATGCAAGGTTTCAATTAATTATGTGGGGATTACTAGCCTTGTGCCAGAAAAAGGTTTCTAAGCAAATCTGGCCTATTCAGATAAAGGAAGTCCCCTCCTTACAAACAGTTCATTTAGTGGCCATTCGAAGTTACAACAGCACTGAAAAAAATGACTTAGGACCATTTTTCACACTTACGACCATTGCAGCATCCCCATGGTCACGTGATCAAAATTCAGACTCTTGGCAGCTGACTCATATTAATGACCATTGCTGTGTTATGTGATCCCCTTTTGTGACCTTCTGACAAGCAACGTCAATGGGGAAGCCAGATTCACTTAGTAACCGAGATACTAAGTTAACAACTGCAGTGAGTCACTTAACAACTGTAGCAAGAAAGGTCATAAAACAAGGCAAAATTCACTTAACAACTGTCTCACTTAGCAACAGAAATGTTGTGCTCAATTGTGGTCATAAATCAAGGACTATTTGTATGCAATAAATACTACAGGTAGTCCTTGACCTACGATCACAACCGAGCCCAAAATTTCTGTTGTTAAGTAAGACATTTGTTAAGTGAGTTTTGTCCCATTTTATGATATTTCTGGCTTCCGTTGTTAAATGAATCACTGCAGTGGATAAGTGAGTAACCCGGTTGTTAAGTGAATCTGGCTTCCCCATTGACTTTTGCTTGTCAGAAGGTCACAAAAGGGGATCACATGATCTTGGGACACATCAACGGTCATAAATATGAAGCAGGTGCCAACAAGCATCTGAATTCTGATCACATGATCATGGGGATGCTACAAAGATCGTAACTATGAAAAATGGTCATAAGTCACATTTTTCAGTGCTGTTGTAACTTTGAACAGTCAATAAATGAACTGTTGTAAGTCGAGGACTAACTACACCGATTGCAGAAGAGACTATTTGAAATGACAAAAGACATCTCTGTACATCACTTTTTAAAACAACAACAACAACAATAATAATAATAATAATAATAATAATAATAATTTTATTTCTATACCGCCCTTTTCCCGAAGGACTCAGGGCGGTGTACAGCCTATTAAAAGCACAAGACAGACATCAATTAAAATAATTTAAAATTTTTAAATAATTTTGGCTCACTTTAAAACCCCAAAATTTAAAACACCCAATTAAAATTACATTGATAGCCCAGCCTGACTGAACAACAGGGTCTTAAGGGCACAGCAAAAATGCATGTTCTCTATGAACTAACACTGAGAAACCTTTCTACCTGATCAGAAAGCAGTTTGGGGGAGGGGAGAAAAACCTATGTGCCTAAATGATATTGATTGCAGTGAGAAATGAGGCACTGTATATCCATTAGTGCAAAGAACTGAGATATTTTTACCCGTTGGTCCAAAAAGGGGGGAAATCGCACACACAATACCCAGGAGAAGAGAATGCAAAAATACAAACAGACCTTCAAAGCGATGCCCCTTGGGTAGAAGGGACTGTGGGGTGATCTCTCCCAGGAGCGTTTCATCTCCTGGCAATTTCAGCAAACAAAAAGTCTTAACAAATCATTAAAGCCAAACAACTCATTAAAGGTAAAACACCAAACACTTCTAAAGTACGCTGTTATTGAATTGTTAACTTGATTTGGTGGCCAAAAAAAAGGTTCAGTTTTAAGGTGAAGTTTGATTTTATCAAAAGTGCACAATGTTATTTTGCAGAAAGTAAGGGTCTGTGTATAAGAGGGAGAGAGAAAGAACCCAATCCAGTTCATCAGCTTCTTCTTGGAATAAATTAAGAGAAGCACATTTGCATATGTGAGCCACTTACAGGGTTCTTAATTGGTTTTCAGAGTTCTTCAAACAATAAGAGACGGTGATTCCATCTTGATTTTGTACACGGAAGTTTAGTCAGCTGTACCCCAGAGCTATTTAGCATGTGATATTCAGAATTGCCTTCTGGAGTGTTTCCATAAATAAAGGGGGCAAATCTAGCAATAAAGACCAAAGCAATTGTTATTATTATTATTATATTATTATATTATATTTATATACCGCTCTACTCCCGGGGGACTCAGGGCGGTGTACAGACAAATGATAAAATACATATAATACAAATATTTTAAAGAATTGATTAAAATACAATTAAATAATTTGGTCTTAAACCTAAAATTAAAACTCTAAATTTATGAGATTAAGATTTAAGAATATAAGAGCAATTTTAGAAGAGGTTAGTCCAGGCCAGCCTGCTGGAATAGAAACGTCTTGAGGGCACGGCGGAAAGCGCGGAGATCTGGGATTGTCCGTATCTCCAGGGGGAGCTTGTTCCACATGGTGGGTGCCCCCACAGAGAAGGCTCTCCCCCTGGGGGCCGTCAGTCGACACTGTTTGACCGACGGCACCCTGAGAAGCCCCTCTCTATGTTGCAAGGCTCCTGACATCTTTACTAATGGTTTTGCCATGTGATTTGCAACCCAAATGCAGCATTGTCTGCATTTGAAGCATCTGTAGAAGTAAGATTGTTTACTTAAGATAACTCCTTATGACAATACAATATTCGTATTTGGTCTTATAGAGTCAGTTTCTTCTAGTGCAGAAGTGTCAAACTCGTGGCCCGCATGCTGGATGCATCATGTGCTGGCCACCCCCACCCCCTGTTTAGCGAAGCGGGGGAAAGTCACGCTACATCATGTGATGACAAAGTGACACTGCAAGTTTGACACCCCTCGTCTAGTGGTTAAGGCACAAGGCTAGAAAGTGGGAGACCATGAGTTCTAGTCCTGCCTTAGTCATGAAAACCAGCAGGGTGACTTTGGGATGGTCACTCTCTCTCAGCCCAATGCACATCACAGGTTTGTTGTTGTGGGGAAAATAGGAGGAGGAAGGTGTGTCGCATACGCTTGAGTTATTTGGGAAAATAATAAAGGTGGAATAAATAAATACCCCTGCATCTAGTGTCCCAATTCTTTCCAATTGGGGATCTAGTACAGATAGTCCTCATTTAACAATGGTTTTGTTTAGTGACTGTTTACAGTTACAAAGATAATAATAAAAAAATAACTTTATGACCAATCCTTGAATTTATGACTTTATGGGTTCTATAAAGCTAAGGAAAGCTTAGATTGAAAGTAAGATTGGAAGCATTGTAAGTTTTTGCTTAGCAGCTGCTTCACTTTAACCGAGTTGCTGGTCCAAATTGTAGTAGCTAAACGAGAAGTACCAGTAATTCATTGCATCTATCCACACTGTGTGGTACTGTCTGTGCCCTTCATAAATAGGTTCACGACAGAGGTAGCATGAATTTTGATGAATCTCAGGAGGAATTAATATAAATAAGCACCTGCCCACATGCTCCCACAAAATAATTGTTGCTAGTATGCACATGTTGAGGTATTGGAAAACAGGGGTGGATTGTTAAATATACAAAAACTTCTTTCATAGTATTGTTGTGGCCCATCAGCGGCCTGTGCAGCTAGTAGCTGATTCTGACAGTGAGGAGGCTGGTGTGGTGCTGCGCCAGCAACCTGTGCAGCTGGCACTTGAGTCAGACAATGAGGAGGCTGGAGAAAATGTGGTGCCAGAGGCGGGGATTCAGCCAGGGCCTTCAGAACCTCCAGAAGCTCCCATAAGTGAAGAGGTAGAAGAGGAGGAGCCTCTTCTTGATGCACAGGCGCGCAGAGCAGCCAAAAGGCAGGCGTGGCTCCTCAGGAGGAGGTCTCCTCGAGAGTAAGGTTTGGGGCTAATTGGCCACTCCCTTAGCCTATTTAAGGAAGGACGACTGAGGCAATTTGCAGGGACAACTTCGTTCACTCTCCTTCGCGTCTTGATCTTAGTTCTCTTATCAGTTTCCTGCAAATTGCTTCTGGGCATTCTGCCAACCATAGTAAGATTACAATTATTTATTCTTTGGATTCTTGTAGGCTGTTAAGAAAGTTAATTAACAGCCTTTATTTGAAAAAGACTGATTTAATTTAGTAAACTTAGGTTTGTACAGACTTCATGTGTGCTGCGTTCTTTGGGGTCTGTAGGTGGGGCAGAACAAGTATATTCTGATTTCAAACAAGGCCATTCCAACTGTTGCAGAAATGGTTGAAGCTTTAAATCAATTTGAATGTGTCGGTCGTGGTCTGACCTTGAAACAACCCAACTTAAATGCTCCAAAAGTTCAATTTTCTTTCCAGTTGAAGTCCAAATGCTTTGTGATGAGATGTTTTCTCCTTTCTTCCAAGGCACAACTTGGGAAAGTATTCTGAGCGGTACAAGATTCCTTTTCAAAATGTTGGCCAGCAGAATGGGTAGCTATTAGCCTCTGCTTTGTCTCAGACTGCATAATGGGATGACTGAATCCTTGGAAGTAGCCAACATTTATCCTCAAGGTAGTGCTAACCTAACAGTATAGTTAGCCTATGGTTCAGTGTATTGTGTGACTCCAGAGTTCTAGATTGAGCATCTTGATTCCACTAACACTGGATTAGTCAATTATGCAACAATAGCTGCTAATTGACAGGCATTATCTCCCACCTGAATCACCATTTTGGTTTCATTTTAGAGCAACTATTTTGCATTATTCTTCCTCTTCCCCCCACAACCCCCTCCCCCCCATAAAAATACATTGTGCAAACATGGTGAGGCTTTGTACTTGCTTGACCCAAAGAGCAGCCATTTCCCATTTAACACTGCTGGGGGAGGTACATAAAGGGACGCGGTGGCTTAGTGGCTAAGACGCTGAGCTTGTCGATCGAAAGGTTGGCAGTTCTGCAGTTTGAATCCCTAGTGCCCCGTAATGGGGTCTCTGTGTGTGTTTCCTGTTACTTGTCCCAGCTTCTACCAACCTAGCAGTTCGAAAGCACGTAAAAAATGCAAGTAGAAAAATAGGAACCACCTTTGGTGGGAAGGTAACAGAGTTCCGTGCATCTTTGGCATTTAGTCATACCAGCGATATGACCACGGAGACGTCTTCGGACAGCGCTGGCTCTTTGGCTTTGAAATGGAGATGAGCACCGCTCCCTAGAGTCGGGAATGACTAGCAAATATGTGCGAGGGGAACCTTTACACTTTTATATTCAAGTCAGTGTTGACCCCTGGTGATTGCTTGGACTGCCGTTCCTGCAGTTTTCTTGGCAATATTTTGGAAATGGTTTGCCATTGCCTGCTTCTTAGGGATGAAAAAAAGGGACTGGCCTAAGATCACCCCAGTGGTGGGTTCCTCCCGGTTCGGCCGAGCCGGTAGCGGGTGACAATATGACATCACCGAACCGGTTCTGCCCCACCCCACCCCCCACATTATTCTTATCTTTTATTTGGCTCCACCCCCAATCTATTGCTGCCTCCTGAGTCCCAGCTGATGGGCTATAAGGAAAAAAACTGTTTAAACTCTTGCCACAGGGCTTCAAAGGGCTGCCCTACAGCTGATCAGTGGTAAAAGGCAGTTTGGTGGTAGACCGGTGCCTCCAAAAACAAATGAGTAGACTGGTGCCTGCAAAAATAAATGGGTAGACCAGTGCCTGCAAAAATAAATGGGTAGACCAGTGCCTGCAAAAATAAATGGGTAGACTGGTACAGCTCTGCAAACAGTTAAAAGCCTGGTAGACCAGTACCACTTCTAAATCCTAAAGAATTGTCACATGACCATCAAGCCACGCCCACAAAATAAGCCATGCCCACAGAACCGGTAGTAAAAAATGTTAGAACCCACCCCTGGATCACCCGCCTGACTTTGTGTCTGAGGCAGGACTAGAATTCACATTCTCCCACTTTCTAGCATGGTGCCTTAACCACTACATTAATCTGGCTCCAAACACTGCTTTAGACACTTTAGAAAATAGTTTCTAATATGGTGTGGGAATCTATTTAAAAAAAAATCCCTCAGTCTCTTTCCCTTGGAACACAAGAACAACTGGATTGGACCATTCTGCACAAACATATCGCTGTTTTTGGTGGCCGATCAGGTTGTTTTCAGGAAGTCGACAAGGATGACTTGAAAAGAATAAACTCACTTCCAATTATTATTGCTACCGAATAGCATCTCTAGGGTATCTGAGGAATCGCCTGATCCCATTGGGACTAACCAGTCCTACTCATTACAGCAGAAAGGACCTACTTCAGATCTTGTCAACCAAAGAATTTTGACTGACAGGGTCCACAGAAGAGACTTTGCTGCTGTGCGCCCCCCCCCCCCTTTCTGGAATATTCTCCTGTCAGAGGCAAGATCTACCCTCACACTCCTGGCCTTCTGGAAGAGCCACTGGGGTTGGTTGATGGGACAAAGAAGATTTTAATTCCCAGGCTGCCCATCATCTTGGTTTTTTAGTTTTTATCTTTGATTAGAATTTAATTGCTTTTTTCACTTTTTAGCTTTTATTATAGCCACCCATAGTCACTGTATCATTGATTTGGGGGCATACAAATCCAATAAATAAATACAGGTAGTCCTTGACTTACTACTTACTACTTACTTGACTTACTAAGTCCTTGCTTAGTGACCGTTTGAACTTACGATGGCACTGAAAGAAGTGACTTATGACCATTTTTCACACTTATGACCTTTGCAGCATCCCCCTTATGGTCATGTGATTTACATTCAGTTGCTTGACAACTGACTCACATTTATGACCGTTGCAATGTCCCGGAGTCATGTGATCTCCTTTCGCAACCTTCTGACAAGCAAAGTCAATGGGGGAAGCCAGATTCACTTCACAACCAGGTTACTAATTTCACAACTGCAGTGATTCACTTAACAACTGTGGCGGCAAAAGTCATATGTACAATGGGGCAAAACTCACTTAACAAAGTTCTCACTTAGCAACATACATTTTGGGCTCCGTTGTGGTCATAAATTGAGGATTACCTGTAAATAAATTCTGTTTGTGATAAGTCCATAATCATTTGTGATGTGTTGCTTTAGAGAAAAAGCTTTGATTAGAGAAACTTACTTAGATAACACTAACATTATGGTGTGTGGAGTCACAAATTTTATGTCCTCAAACGAATAAGAGCTCCATGTCAACCTTTCATGCAAATAAAGACCAGAAATGCAGAATCCAACTGCTACATCATTAGTAGTGATTGACTTTATTAGCCTGACACATTGAGCCATGTAATGGTTTGACCTAGCTTATTATCCAACCAATTCCAGGAATCAAACTGCTGTTAAGGCAGAGTCCTCTCCATTTATTTTTATCAACCTCTGGGGACAAAAAAACGTGATCAGGAAAGCATCTGGCTGCAGGCATCTGGTACAGACCAAGATGATGAAAAATAATGAAATGTACATCATAGCATCCATCACACTACACACTCCAGCCTTTTGCTCATTCATAAATCACATGGTTTGTGCTGTTATGGTGACAATACACATCATTTGCCCTGTCATGGCCTGCTATGGATGCCTAGTATGTATTTATTGGATTTACCATATCTCCAGCTCACTACACTTAACCCATTGTCAGGAATCGTCTGATTACGTTCAGTACTTCTCTTTTAATTTAATTAGGGAAGTATGAATCCTAGTATTATGAGAAAAGGAAGACTTACTCCATCTCTTTTCTAGTTAACAAACAAAAAAGTACTCTCCTTCACTAACACTAGCACTGATTACGTTACCTAGTTAGGGTAATGAAACCTCTGCAAGAAAGCAAGCAAGCTCAGAGAACAAGGACCCCCCTCCTTTAACTGATAATATTTTGGTTCTTTTCTGAAGTCTTCCAATTCTAGAATATTCTTGCTGGGGTAAAGCAACCGAGCTTCCTACAGCACAAATCACTTAAACCCATTCCTTCATCCATACATCATATGAAAATGCATTACTCACAGAACAGGGCTGGGCTTCCAACCCCTAAACTCAATATCTAGAAATCAACCACAGATGCTTCAGAAAAAAACGCTTGTGGGTTTTCCTTTCAGGATTTCCAAATATTTGGACATTGGAAGGGCAGGGATGGATCTGCATAACCCATTCTGTGCTTCAGGGACACATGTCAATTCCGATTACTTGGACCCAAATGCAAATATGGTAGGAGGACATCTGAAGTATCCCCGTGAACATTCATGTCAGCTGCAAAACTTTTTCTTGTATCAAATCTCAGAATTTGCCTCAATGTGTCTTTGTCCCTATATTTAAAGGCTGTTGTAACTACACAAGGTCAAAAAAACTTACTAGATTCCTAATATTTCCAAGGAATTTGAAGTTTGAAGTTACGTTTACTATAACTTTTCCTCAAAGGAATATATTCAACGAGTCTAATACTATTACTGAAAACAACTGTATTCTTTCTACCTTAACGACATTAAAATTACGATTTGGAATAAACTGAATTTCTTCAGTCTTAGCGGATCATATTTTCTATAATGAGGCACTGGGAAAAGATAATCAAATGACGTACTGGTAAGTTCTACACGGTGGAATTCAAATTTTTTTATTACTGGTTCTGTGGGCATGGCTTGGTGGGCGTGGCAGGGGAAGGATACTGCAAAATCTCCATTCCCTCCCCACTCCAGGGGAAGGATACTGCAATATCCTCATTCCCTCCCCACTCCAGGGGAAGGATACTGCAATATCCTCATTCCCTCCCCACTCCTGGGGGAAGGATATTGCAAAATCTCCATTCCCACCCCACTCTGGGGCCAGTCAGAGGTAGCATTTCCGGTTCTCGGAATTACTCAAAATTTCCGCTATCGGTTCTCCAGGACCTGTCAGAACCTGGTGAATAGCACCCCTGGTCCTACAACAAATTAAGAACAAACACTGTGGAGGAGAAATATTCCTAATTAAATGGAGTTATTGCTGTCCTGCAAAAACTCAAGATGGCTTTTGTCTCCATTTTCTTTCAAAGTAGGAAAGAAAGAAGGGCTGAGAAAATTATTGACTAAAGTAATTGACCAAGTTTCATATTTAAAGAGATTTAGTTTCCTGTGTCATCACCATACACTAGCTGTCATACTTTTTACTCACAAAACATCTTCTTTCACACCATGATTTCAAAATATTTACAGTGATTTCATGGAAGGTCCACACCATACCTTAATTATTCCTTCTCCCTGTGAAGTTGAGAAGCAAGCTCAGTCTTGTTTCTGGATTTGAATCAACATCCACCCTATTCTCAACACCAGTTGGCTTCAGGCTGAGGTCTTGGCTCCTCACATTGAAAGCAGAGTTAACTTTGTAAGATGGAGTTTGAATGCTCATGAAATGAACGTGGAACGATTAGGAAAAACATACCAGTTGCTTCAAGTCATTTATGTATGAATGGTTTTGCTGTAATTATATTGCCGTGCACTGGGACAAGTTAAAAATAATTATTACCCTTAAGACAGATTTCACTTTAGAGGGAAAACAGCGAGGAAATTTGTTAGATGCAGTTTTCAACCATGCCATCACAAATATCTTCATTTTAAAAATTATATCTATTTGTGTCTTTTTTTTTTTTTTGCTTTAAAAGGATAGCCAACTTTTGTTGCCTTGCGGGCCAGGATGTGCATAACATGTCATGAACCCCTCTCCAATGATCTTTTTGCAGTTTAAGGCATTCATTCACTCGCATCCTGGACATAAATTGTTTCAACTTCTACCCTCAAAACGATGCTATAGAACACTGCATACCAGAACTAGATACAAGTAGAGTTTTTCCCCCAACGCCATCACTCTGCTAAACAAATAATTCCCTCAACACTGTCAAACTAGTTACTAAGTCTGCACTATTATTAATCTTCTCATCGTTTCCACCATCCATCTCCTTCCACTTATGACTGTAATCTTGTTGCTGGTATCCTTATGATTTATATTGACTGTTTCCTAATATGATTTGATTGCTTATTTGTTCCCCATGACTATCATTAAGTGTTGTACCTTATGATTTTATGTACACTGAGAGCGTATGCACCAAGACAAATTCCTTGTGTGTCCAATCATACTTGGCCAATAAAGAATTCTATTCTATTTTGCTTAACTCTCACCAAGACCCCAAAATGCAGAAAAAAGGGGGAGGGGCTGGAATTTTCAGGCAGCAGGAAAAGCATCAAAAATCAAACATCTATAACCTAAGTCCATAAATTTATTTCCCTAAAATTGTGCTAAAAGACTACACCCCAGTGATGAATATGCATTATAGGGAAAGAATGAATAATTACTTGGGTCAAAATTCCTTAACAGCCATTGTTATTAACAGGGAGAAATATAAACTACAAAATGACTAAGGAACAATATTCATATTTTTTACTGACAGTCCACACTATAAAGGCAAAAAGAAATTAGTATCAGCTTGCCATAATCCGTCAATTAATTAAAAATGCCTTATGACATTTTGTAAGAAAAGAATCCAGACACCAATGAGAAACACAAATACTTTTTATGTTTGATCAGACATTGAAACAGAAGACTTTTTTCCCCAGAAATCTTTTGCAACTACTGTTACATAAAGAGTGAAGTTACAAAAACTGCTGACGAGAGGCAACAGTGAAAAGCACCAAGAATAACTGGAAAAGCATGCACTGGTACAGCTGAACAGCTCTCACCTTGGACACTTGCCTATGAACTAACCCTATTCAACCTCTAAGCTTCATCCTCCTCTCCTTCCTCCTCAAACTCTCCTTGCTCATCTGCAGTAGCATCTTGATATTGCTGGTACTCGGAGACCAGGTCATTCATGTTGCTCTCGGCTTCCGTGAATTCCATCTCATCCATGCCTTCGCCGGTGTACCAGTGCAAGAAAGCCTTCCGCCGGAACATGGCTGTGAACTGCTCAGAGATCCTCTTGAAGAGCTCCTGGATTGCGGTACTGTTGCCGATGAAGGTGGCAGACATCTTCAGGCCTCGGGGAGGAATGTCACACACGGCCGTCTTCACGTTGTTGGGGATCCACTCCACAAAGTAGCTGCTGTTCTTGTTCTGGACATTCAGCATCTGCTCATCCACCTCTTTCATGGACATTCTGCCCCGGAAGATGGCTGCCACAGTCAGGTATCGGCCGTGGCGGGGGTCACAGGCCGCCATCATGTTTTTGGAATCAAACATCTGCTGAGTCAGCTCCGGGACCGTCAGGGCACGATATTGCTGGCTGCCACGACTCGTCAAGGGAGCAAAGCCCGGCATGAAGAAGTGCAGACGAGGGAAAGGCACCATGTTGACCGCCAGCTTGCGAAGATCTGCATTCAGTTGGCCGGGGAACCGGAGGCAGGTAGTCACTCCGCTCATAGTGGCAGACACCAAGTGGTTCAGATCGCCATAGGTTGGAGTTGTGAGTTTCAGTGTGCGGAAGCAGATGTCATACAGAGCCTCATTGTCAATACAGTAGGTTTCATCTGTGTTCTCTACCAGCTGGTGGACAGAGAGGGTGGCATTGTATGGCTCAACCACCGTGTCTGACACTTTTGGAGATGGCATTACACTGAAGGTGTTCATGATCCTATCGGGATACTCCTCCCTAATCTTGCTGATGAGAAGCGTTCCCATGCCAGATCCAGTGCCCCCACCCAACGAGTGGGTGAGTTGGAAGCCCTGTAAGCAATCACAGCTTTCAGACTCCTTCCTTACTACATCCAGCACCGAATCCACTAGCTCAGCTCCCTCTGTGTAGTGGCCCTTGGCCCAGTTGTTCCCAGCACCACTCTGGCCTAAAAGAAAAAAAATACCCAGAAGAAAAAAAGTTAATTATTTCACAAATATTACTTTGCACCACGCATATGTAGAAACTATTTGTACGCTTCAGTTGTATTTTGGTTAAATTGTAAAAACAGCTCTTTAAATTACTATGCCATCTAATACACACACAGGAGACGCATTACTATTAATACTTTGCAGGTTGTTCTTGTTTAGTGACTGCCTCAGACAGCGACTGTTCACTTATGACAATGATGAAAAAGTTTGTGACCAATCCTTGCATATACAGCCTTTGCAGCTGAAGTTCAATCACGAAATCGTGATTTTTCACTTTGCTTATCTACCAACTTGCTGGTCTCAATTGTTGCTAAATGAGGACTGCTTGTATAGCCTTATGATCAGAGAAGATGCAGTTTTTTTAACGAGCTACCCACAGATCTGATGCCAATGTCCTTGCACATACCAAATCATTTTATCTCCTTTATATCTGAGCACTTCAAGGCTGCATTTAAATATAATCACATAATACTAAAGCCAAAATGAAGCTTTTATTCTCAGCCTAACATATCACATATATCCCGCCCCTGTAATTTATTCAATCTGAACCCAGACACCATTTATTATAAATAGGGTAGATACTGCTACTGATTTTTGAGCTGTAACCTATTCTAGGGAACTAATTTCTCTAAGACTCTCAAGATTTATTTAGCCTTTTAAACCACAAATTTCCCTTGCCTAGAGATGCTTGACTCTTTTTTTGGGTCTCCTTTCAATAAAGAGTGAAAAAGTTTTTGTCCCATGCAGGTGAAGTTGATTTAAAAGAATCAGTAGTCTGTCCTTCACATATGCTCTTTATATATGTTGAATTCATATGGCTTAAAACAAGTCTAGGTTTTCAAAATTCATGGAAACTACAGCAACTGGCTTCCCTCAGCACTGGCCATACTGCTGAGGAGTGTTGGAAGTCATTATTTAAAAATTTATGGAAGACCACTTAGTGCCCACCCTGCTCTTGGGCAAAAAAACCACCACCATCCCATTATTTTCCATTGACACTTTCCATTGAGAATGGCCAATTTGCTTTTCAAACACAATTGAGTATTTTTAAAGAGAAGCCATGTAGATCAGCCATGTACACACCAAAGACAAAATTATCAGGCCTAAAGATCTGGCCAAAAGGTCCAGATCTGACCGAGTCCATTGTGCCAGGCTCCAAGTCAACGAGGATTGCACGGGGAACATACTTGTTACCTGTGTGGAAAAGACAAAATACCCAGTATTACTGATCCAACCAATTAAAAGAAAAAAGAAACACAAAACTGCTTCCATGCTCTTGGCAACTCATTGCTATTTGATGAAGAAACACACAGCTACCATACAGACAGATAGAAGGGGAGGTGTACATTTAAAGGAGACAGCCTGAGACATGGATGGCCAATCTTTTGGCTAGCCTCGGTCACTTTGAGGAATTGTCTTGGGCCACATATAAAATATATAATGTAATAATATATATAAATCACATGCAGGTAGTCCTCGACTTACAACAGTTCATTTAATGACCGTTCAAAATTATAGCGGCACTTAAAAAATGACTTATGACTGTTTTGCACACTGATGACCATTGCAGCATCCCCATGGTCATGTGATCAAAATTCAGATGCTTGGCAACCGGTTCACATTTATGAACCCCAGGGTCATGTGATCTGCTTTTGCGACTTCTGACAAGCAAAGTGCCGATTCACTTCACAAATGCAACCCATTTGCTTAACAATCATGAAAAGTCATAAAATTGGAAAAACTCATCTAATAAATGTTTCAGATAGCAACATAAATTTTGGGGCTCAATTGTGGTCCTAACTCGAGGACTACCTGTAATAGGGTTTACTATCTTGTGGGCCACATTATTAGCTGTCGAGGGCTGCATGCGGTCTACAGCCAGACACGCCTGATCTAAAGAAACAAGGATGGAATTTCAAGTAGGCATTCATTCTTTCCGAGGGATTTAACCAGACTGCTTTATCAATGATTTGTCACACTTTGCTCTCGGTGGCTGCCTTCTTTCTTCTAATGTAAAATTCAGGCACAACGTATCGCAGATTTTCTCTTCCCCACCCCCTACCCCAGTTACCAGTTGCTTCATTGTAGTAGACATTGATCCTCTCCAGCTGCAGGTCGCTGTCTCCATGGTAGCTGCCGGTGGGGTCAATGCCATGCTCATCGCTGATGACCTCCCAGAACTGAAATGGGATTTTTGAGAGCTGTTAGCAACTGTGTTCAAAATGCCAGGAAGCTGCTGCAGCAGCACGTGCTTCTCGGAGGCACACCCTGTCTAATTCTGCTGTCAGAGCTGCTGTTGCTACCCCAGCAGAAATCGAGGCAGCTCCGTCAAAAGGAAGGTGATTTTCAAGTACAAAGAGATGACACAGTTACAGCTGACGGCAGAAAGAGGTTCTATCTGTCACTGACTTGCCATTAATTCTAAAAAAAAAACCCCCATTCTTCTGTATTCTTGCCCAGAAGGAGGGTTGGGGACCATGAATGAAAGACAGCAGCTGTTCTTGCTCTTTATTATTTTCAGATATGTTCTAGTTAAAAATAGTCCTAACTGTTTTTCCCCTTTATGTTCAATGTTCTTTATGAAAGAACACTATATAATTTTACATCAAAGAGTCTTTATTAACAGCTGTCTCTAGAAAAAAAATGAAGAAAATATTTTGCCCAGACTCGGTGTTCCATATTAGAATAACTGACTAGATGTAGGATCGTGAGGTTCACACACCTACCTACAAAACAAAACAAAAAACCCAGTTTCCTTTCCCAAGATATAAAATAAATGTTCACATTTGAACTTCATCTGATTGAGGTCCCTTAAAAAAAGGAGCCAGTGGTCCTTAGTATTTTTAAGATCTACAGAATGTGTGCTGAACATTTTCCGACTGCCTTAGAGGGGTGGGGTTGCACAAGTCTTAAAACTGCACAGCGCTGGATCGATCCTATTTCCAACCTTCAGAGCAGCCAACGGTTTGGGTCCCAATTTTCCCAGGAGGCTACCCAGTCTGCTTCTGTGTGGTGGTGTCAAAAGCACCAACAATGGGTACCACCAACCAGATCTGCCTAGATGGCAGCGAAGAGTTAAGATTCTTTTTTTACCCACAGCCTCCAATTGTTGGCTCGATTTCACATTCAATATAGTCTCACCGGCCTCGTAAAAAATTAACATATTAGAATTGCAGGGGACTATTAATGCTATACCTTGTGCCTTTTGCTGGAACTGAAATTCCAGAATTCTGTTCCAATTAAATTATATGTAGTGAGTCCGCTAGTTTAGTCTAGATAAAGGTTCCCCTCGCACATATGTGCTAGTCGTTCCCGACTCTAGGGGGCGGTGCTCATCCCCGTTTCAAAGCCGAAGAGCCAGCGCTGTCCAAAGACGTCTCCGTGGTCATGTAGCCGGCATGACTAAACGCCAAAGGCGCACAGAACACTGTTACCTTCCCACCAAAGGTGGTCCCTATTTTTCCTACTTGCATTTTTTACGTGCTTTCGAACTGCTAGGTTGGCAGAAGCTGGGACAAGTAACGGGAGCTCACCCCGTGACGCAGTCTATCTCCGCACTAATATATAATAGAGGGTACGTCTGAATGGAAGGGGAGTAAGGGTGTGGCCAAGGTCCCTACTTGGCTCAACAGAACCCCTGCTTTCTCACCGAGTCGGCAGAAGCTGGCATCGCTCCCCCCCCCCACCGCGTATTAAAAAGCAACGGGGGGAAAGACACGCCTTTCGCCCGCCGGCTACCTTTCTTTGTGCCACAGCGATGAACCTGACTTTGAACGCCGAACAAGCGCTCTCCCCTCCCTTCCACTGAAACGGAACAAAGGGGAAAAAAGGTGCAACCGATTGGCGATATATATATATAAATATCGTTATTCAGAACGAGAGAAATGTGGATTTGGAGAGCACAGTATTGGGTTTATCCCACCATCTGCTGCAGGTGGAAGGAAACGACTGCCTCGCCCACAGATGCAGAGACAGGCGGGGACACTTTTGGGTCCCACCCCGCCGCGAAGCCTTCGACAGCAGAAGAGCCCCCCCCTCCCCCCCCCCCCCCCTCCCCTCTCCTCTCCTCTCCCTCTCTTCGCCCAGGATACCTTGGCTCCGATCTGGTTCCCGCACTGGCCGGCTTGGATGTGGACGATCTCACGCATGGCGACGGCTTTCTTCTGGGCTCACACCCACCCCTCAGTGGCCGCTGCTTCAGCCTCCTGCCTCAACCCCACCTGCTCTCGTGCCGGCAACCTGCGACAGGGAAAGGGCTCGTTCCGCGAGCCTCCTTTTATACCGGGAGCTCGGCTCGCCGCCCTTCTGCAGCCCAAGCCCCGCCCGTTTCCACCCAAGCCCCGCCTCTCCTCGAGTGATGTAATGCGGCTCTGGACAGGCGCGCAGGGGGCGACCGCGGCAAAAAAAAAAAAAAAAGGCCAGCGGTGTTGTCTATGCTACCACCACGGGGAGAGGCAGGTTGCTTGCAGTCTTTTTTTTAAAAATTATTATTATTATTATTATTAAACCGACGGTGTGTGTGTGTGTGGCTCGCGATCCATCAAATTGACTCCTTTCTTCTATTCCACAAACGACAGTTCAACAGCAAAAAAACCCCCCAAAACCCTCCAATATTGTACTAGTCGTAGTAATCTAGTAGTAGAGCGTAGTGCAGAAATAAGGGGTAAAACGGTATCAAGCTTGCTTTCGAGGGCTTTTCTCTACAGCAAGAGAGGCGGAAAGGATGTTCGATTCCTCAAAGCAACCACCAGATCCATTTTAAGCTCGCGGGTGGGGCGATCATCACAGTCCCCCACCCCCGGGGGGGGGCATAATTCCTCCATGCGTATTGCCCTCCTCTGCCGATTTGAACCCCACCCCTCATCCCTCATCCCACCCCCGGCAGAGAAAATGCGGCTCGGATCAGAGAAGGGACCGAAAGGAATGTCTGGCTTTGGTTCGCGCCTCCTGCTGCCCGTCACCCCCACCCCCCCCTACACCCCCCCCCCCCCGCAGCGGTCTCTTTTAGGGTTTAGCCGGCAGGAGGAGCCAGGATGGGTGGGGAGCGCTCTCAACTTTTTTTTAAGGCTGAAGCAACGCTTTGTTCTTGGTTTCTTCTCCTCGGGAGCGGGGGGGAGGGGAAAAAAAAGAGAGAGGGTGCTAAGTAAGGCGCTAAGGAGGAGGGGGAGGAGGAGGAGGCGAAAAAAAACTGCAGCGTCTGGGCTTTTCGGGCTCCGAGCATCCATTAGAGAGCGCTTTACACCGCGCCCTCCGACTCTCGTCCCCCCAGCTCTTTTGTTCCTTCGGAGGCTCGCCCCCCCCCTTTGCAGCAGCAGCAGCAGCAGCAGCACCAACGCTGCAAAAGGTGGTCGAGAGCAGGGGCGTGTCCAACGCTGCAGCGTCTCCTGTTTCCCACGTGCTCTCTTTCCACACACACGCACACACACACACACACCCCAGCCCCGCGCCCTTTCGAGAACCTACTACACCATCTGTTTGCGGATCGAGCCCTCCGCTTCTTCGCTTGCTCCAGGAGCCCAGCCTTAAGCGGCGCTTGTGGGAAAGAAAAGAAACCCAACTCTTGATTCCCAGTTTTGTAGACAACCGGTAGCCTTCGTTAATGTTCCCACCCCCCATCTTCTCTCCCGCCCCCGGCCCCCCCCCCACGCCCCGAATTGCAGCACCGGTTCTCTCGGTATTGAAAAACCAGCATGGGCAACTTTTCGAGTTTTTCAAACGGATCGATCTTGTATTTTTGCACGGGGGGGTCTCGTCAAGGTCGCAATATTGTACTAGTCATAGTAATCGGGCAATCGCAATATTGTAGTCATAGTAATCGGGCAACTGGCGAGCCGGGAGGAAGATTTGACGGCGATGCGATCCGAAGTAGGGAAGATAATAGCTGAGGGAGAGACGGACGAGTGGAAAAGGAGGAGAGAAAGGCTACGAGAGGTTTTTCTCACGCGGACTGGGATTTTGTAAAGAACGGAAACCGTGTCACGGCATTAAAGCACCCCAGTCGGTGCTAAACGAAGTATTAACTCCGGTTTCCAGAATGTTTCAGACTGAAGATTATTATCCTTCCTATTTTGTTTTTTAAAGATGCAGTTGGTTTAATTCGGCGGATTAGGCAACTGTTTTGTCATTGCACAAAAGCAGGGTGCCCACTGCATCGCTTTTCCTAGATCCGCTTCTTTGTAAGGGGGGGGGGGGGAATCTGGGATGAATATCTCTGTTAGCTTCCCACGTTTTAGGGGCTGGGGGGAAACAGTCGGTTGTCCTTCAACAGATCCAACAGCTGTGATGAGAAACGGAATAGCGCTGGGGGTGGGGTGGAGTTTTCTGTGCTGCTGGGTTGTTTCTGCCAATTCCTACTGTTAGTAGATGTAACTTGGAAGGAAACATAGCTCACACCCCCTGTCAACCGAGTGATCCTAAGCCACGGAGTAGCCTTTTTGTATTATGACTGGAACGCTGCTCAGGAAATGAGTCAAGAGGATCTCGTAGCTGAGGCTTTCACGTTTGCATTGGTGCAAGCCTTAATGCAGAATCTATACCTCCAGTTTTTTTTAAAAAAAATATAATAGGCATCTGGATTCATTATATACTGCATAACGTATTCATTATACTGCTTCATTTTGTGCACAAAAAATGATGTATTGTTCATCTATTAAGCAAATAGATAAAGCCACCCATTCCTGTCCAAGGGAACTCCGGATGGTGAACAAAAATTAAAAAAAACCCGCAAATAGAATTGTCAATATTTATTACAATAGAAAAAAAAGTCACTCCTGTAGAGCAAACACAACCATGCCTGCTCCATCAGCATCCTGTCTCCTGGTCTTCACTGCCTTCCTCTAGGGAAGCTGTCAAGGCCAGCCATATCTTCCCATCGTTCCCATCACCCATCTCCTTCCACTTATGACTTTGTTGCTTGGATTCTTACGATTTATATTGATATTGTTTCCTGGTTGCTTATTTGTTCCCTATGGCTATCATTAAGTGTTGTACCTTATGATTCTTGATGAACGTATCTTTTCTTTTATGTACACTGAGAGCATATGCACCAAAGACAAATTCCTTGTGTGTCCAATCACACTTGGCCAATAAAATTTTCTATTCTATTCTATTCTATTCTATTCTATTCTATTCTATTCTATT
>WNWU01000003.1:1397582-1449882 GCA_012654045.1 Ptyas mucosa
TTCTATTCTATTCTATTCTATTCTATTCTATTCTATTCTATTCTATTCTATTCTATTCTATTCTATTCTATTCTTGGGAGAGGAAAGCTGTTTCACAAAGCACCATGATTTTTTAAAAAGGGGGGGGGGCTGCTTTTGAGACTCCCATAAAGAGGCACGACTTCACCAAAGTGACCTGGGACATGTCCATGCTCTTTCAGATCTGGTAAGATGGTCACAAACCTCTAGGGATGAGCAATCCTGCAAGGAATATGACCCCTATGTACAGCTTTAAAATGATAGCATTTACAATTGGAAATTATTATTTTACCTTGACAATCACAGGATCTATAGATTCATAATCACATGACATGGGATGTTATTTTGGGTGTGGGAATTTAGAAACTGAATATTCCCCCCCCCCAATTTCAGCACTGTGGGAAAAATGTGGGATAAGATTGTGTGCATTATGTCTGCCTTCTTTTGAAGAAACTTTCCTCCAAAGAACAAGCAGACACATCTCTCTCTCTATGTATGTGTGAATATAAATATAGATACCATGTATATTATTCACTTTTAATGTATTTCCTACTTGTTTTGAAACCTGCTAAATTCACACAATATTAATCCACATTTTAACTGTAGCCTGTTCACACATAACACTAATTTCATGCATAACAACAAGCTGTATTGTTAAGAAGTCACAATGCTGAGTTCACACTTTTTTTAAAAAAAATGTCTTTGAGTCAGTCTTGATTCCTGGCAACTGCTTGCAGTTTTCCTGGCAACAAATTCCCGCAGTTTTTTTGGCGAGGTTTCAGAAGTGGATTGCCAATGCAGGCTTTCTAGGAGTGAGAAGGAGTGACTGGCCCAAGGTCACAAACTAGAACGGAGGACTAGAAGTCTCTCCATTTTTAACCTGGTACCTTAATCACCGCACCAAATTAACCTTCTCACTTATTTATTTTTTAAAAAAGGGGGGTGGGGGCTTCATATCAGCCTTGACTCCTGACACCAGCATGGGCAAGTCCCTGCAGTTTTCTTGGCAAGATTCCAGAAGTAGTTTGCCATTGTCCCCTTCCTTGGACTGAGAGAGATGACTGGCCCAAGGTCATCCAGCTGGCTTCGTGCCCAAGTAATGCCTAGAACTCATGGTCTCCTGGTTTTCTGATGCCTTAATCCCTAGACCAAACTGGCTTGCACTCGCTAATCGTAATTTAGCTAAAAGGAAACAAATTACATTATGGTCTGGTACAATGTGTGAAACTCAGGAAAGTGCACTGCAAAGAAACACGGTCAATTGGAATGTGTTGTTTAATCACATATACTGCTATGTATATTCTATACCTATGTGGAAAATAGACTTAGTAAATTGAAGTATTTATGAATATAGCAAGAGTTTGTTCTAGTGGTTAAGGCATTAGGCTAGAACCAGGAAAGCTTGTGCATCTATAACAGTGGTGTCAAACCTGCGTTGTCATGTGATGTATTGCAACTTTTCCCCCCTTTGCTAAAACGAGGGTGGACGTAGCTAGCACATGATGCATGCGGCCTGCGGGCTGTGAGTTTGACACCCCTGATCTATAACATGACTGGTCCATGATCTGGTAGCTGATTGGGCCCTTACAGCTGAAAATGTGTCCATTCAGACAACACTAAATCTTAACATTGGTATTAAAATAGGTATATAAACCTGTAGTCCTATGCTCATTTTCTTAGATGTTAGTCCCAGGGAAGACAGCAGAACTAATTTTGCAAATGAAATTGAGTTTTATCATTTAATTCATTTTCCAGATCTTATTTAACAGTTTAGTCATCAATCCTTACACCTTTAATTAAAATTTTTGAATTCTCGATTCTTCAGGCTGCCAGCTACAGGTATTCGTTGATTTATGACTGGTTGCTTGGTGACCATTGAAACTTATGATGACTCCACCTTGGGGCTACTTACAACCCATTTCCAAAGTTACAACAGCTGGGCCCCTTCTTCCATAGTCATGTGACCAAACTTTGGGGACTTGGCAACACGACTGCATTGATGCCAATTTGCAGTGTACTGCAGTCATGTTACCACATTTTATGATGATTTTGCACAAAACTGTAACTTCAGATTTTCAGCAAATCCATGGTTTAGTTTACCCTTTTTATTGGTTTATAACATGAAATACAAAAATACAAAAGCAAATAATAGGAAAAATAGAGGAGGGAAAAGGGAAAAGTGTAGAAAAGAAGGGAAAAAGAAAGAAAAGGCATTAACTTCAGACTCCGTTTGGTGCAGTAGAATAAGACAGTAACATCAAACCTCAACTTTTTACTTTTACACAATAGTATAAATTAGCCATTTCTATAACAAGAGATCTATCTAAATCAGTAAAACCCAAAATCAAAGTTTCATGTTTTTCTACCTCAAGCACAAAGTCCAGAAGTGGTTTCCATAGGTTTGCTTTACAACAACTGCATTTGTTTGTTTTTTTATTGAAAAAGTTTTTCAAATACAAATTCCCCCCCCCGTTTTCTCCCCCTCCGCATAATATATATTTCAAAAATCAAGTTAAGCCAAAAAGTACAGTTCCCCCCTCCCCAACCCTCCCCAACCACCCCTCCATTTGTTTTGTGAAAGCTGCAAAAAAGGTCATTAAAAATCAGTTTGATCATGTGATTGACCTGTTTTACAGCTGTCACATCTTATGACTTAAATGGGTAGATTGCATTACAACCATATGTTGAGAGCCACCTGTAGGTGATTATGTTTCAAATCCATTTTTATTAGGCAACAAATCTCTAGATCTCACAATAGCATTTTCCTGGAATCCTCTATTCTCCTTCCAACACTGATTAATCCACTTTAAAAGCCTTGGTTTTGTTTTGTTTTTTGTTTTTAGCCAGCTCAGTTTGCCAAAAATTGATTACTGTATTCAGGTCTGAGAGGAAACTTACTTGAGACAATTTTGCTACTTGATTGTGATCCCCATGCCTTTTTCCTGGCATCCTTCCTCTAACTATAATATATGAAGGAGTTACAGCATAGTCTTACTGAGAATCAAATCAGATATTAGCTACAATCCACTATAACATTACTGGAATGAAAGTTGACCGAAAGAAACCTTTCCTACCTTGGTCTTGGGTAAAAGTGCCATAAGTTTTAAGGGACAAATATCCTCCATTTAAGTAAACTGGGAAATCTGGCTGACTGATTTCCAACACACCTACATCATGGTGCATGGTGCAAATCAGATGAACAGGTAATCCTCAACTTACAACAGCTCACTTAGCGACTGTTCAAAGTTACAACTTCACTGAAAAAAGTGACTTATAACCATTTTTTCACACGACCGTTGCAGCATCCCCATACACGTGATCAAACTTCAGACAGTTGGCAACTGACTCACATTGCAGTGTCCCTGGGATCATGTGTTCACCCTTTGCAACTTTCTGACAAGCAAAAGTCAACGGGGAAGCCCGATTCACTTAACAACTGTGTGTGACTAAGTTTAAGTGATTCACTTAACAAATAAGGGGCAAAGCTTACTTCACAAATGTCTTGCTTAGCACCATAAATTTTGGGCTCAATTGCCATAAGTTGAGGACTACCTGTACAGTTGCAAGAAAAAGTATGTGAACCTCTTGGGATTACGTAGAGTTTTGCATGAATTGGTCATAAAATGTGCTCTGAACTTCATTTAAATCACAACAATAGAAAAACACAGTCTGCTTAAAATAATACTACACAAACATTAGATGTTGCCATGGTTTAATTGAACATAACATGTAAAAATTCACAGTGAAGGGAGGAAAAAGTATGTGAGCCCCTAGCCTAATGACTTCTCCAAGAGCTAATTGGAGCCAGGAGTGAGCCAACCTTGACTCCAATCAGTGTGATGATATTGGATGTGTTGCTGACTGCTGTCCTGCCCTTTAAAAACACACACCTGTTGTGGGTTTACTGGTTTCAAGAAGCACTGTCTGATGTGAATCATGCCTCGCAGAAAAGAGCTCTCAAAAGACCTACGATCAAGAATTGTTGACTTGCATGAAGCTGGAAAGGGTTACAAAAGTATCTCCAAAAGGCTTGATGTTCATGTGTCCACTACATGGTATATTCAATTAAACCATGGCAACATCTAATGTTTGTGTAGTATTATTTTAAGCAGACTGTGTTTTTCTATTGTTGTGACTTAGATGAAGTTCAGAGCACATTTTATGACCAATTCATGCAAAACTCCATGTAATCCCAAGGGGTTCACATACTTTTTCTTGCAACTGTAGTTGGTTTCCTCCAATAAATCTGCAATTGTAGAGAGACTACCACAGGGGGTGTCAAACTGGATTTCTTCGAAGGCCAGATCAGCATTGTAGTTCGCGGGCTGGCCAGTCGGGAGGTGGGTGGGACAGGATGGATGCTTCTTGCAGCACCCTACCGGCCAAAACGGGGCTCGGGGGGCTGCATGAGGAGGCACCGTGAGCCAGTCCTTTGCTATTTCCAGGCCGGCCCTGTGGGCCAGATTTAAGCACCCTGCAGGCCAGATCCAGCCCGTGGACCTTGAGTTTGATACCCCTGGACTACTGCATTCAAGCATTTCCCCTCCAACCTGTCAAGGCTACTATTTGATGAATAGAAATTTGGATCCAAAAAGAGCTGCTTTGTGGGTTGGATTGGTCCGCTTCAAGGTTGGCATTACTGCTCCATCAAACTAGCATGAATAAATTAAGATAGACAAGGAGCCAAGAGAGCCACAATGTTTTATTAACATCCTCGGATCCCAGAAGAGTAACACGATCCGTGCTATTAAACCGAGTGATGCAGCAGTCAGAAAGAACTACAACATGTCAAAAGCAGGTACTCAAACCAGCTCGAATATGAATGATTTGATGCTCCGTACATCCACTGGACAATGGCCAAGGCTATAACTGAATAATTAATTCCTTGGTTATGTGTGTAATATATATCCATCTATCCCAAAACCTGACACACAAATACCGTATCGGTTTCACATCACACATAAAAATGGAAGTGGGTTGCTTCCATGAATTTTATTAGCAGACATTAAGAAGTTAATAGGCCCTCTGAACAAAGAAGATGTCTCCAAATAATAGTGGTGATCCTTTCTGAAAGAAAGTGCTAGTTTTTTCTGACTGTACGTGCCTTGTGCCCTAAAAAAAGAAAAGCAGACTTCCCCTCCCCCATCTTTAGGATGGGAGTGTTAGAAACCGAACACATTTCATAGTTAACAGTAGTTAGAGGAGCCATTATACTGAATAATAGCAGGGTACTATTGTTCTCAGCAAGGCATCTTGCCTGATCCCAGTCTCTGCTACATTTCGAACGTACGCAGTTATTTTTATGCACAACTTCACATTCCACACTAGGAAAGGAATTGCCTGGAATTTGCATTTTAAATTTTTTTGCTTCTCTTCAATTTTATGCCTTCCTTAATTCTTCAGAGACCGTCTCCCTCCTTCATTGAAACGCTGGCCACAGATCCCTGACGCTCTCGGTCTGGCCACACATTGAATCAGATTCCACCTACTGCGGTTTCCTAGGCAACCGGTTTAGCCTTGGAAACAAGCTGCAATGAAAGGAGGGGGGGGGGGAAAGGATCCCTCTGTCTCGTCATCCCATAACATTTTCGGTTCTGACAATGCCGTCTCATGGCTTAAAAAGCAAGAATATGGGAACAAGTGAACGTCTCCCTTTGTTATTTCCACACACACACACACACAAATTTTGAAGAAAGGGAACAGAGAATTGCTTGAAATCGATGCCCAGAACATTTATTTGACACCTTTTTCTATGCCATTTGAGCATATGACTGGTGTTCAAATATAAGAAGGCGTTAAGACCCCAGTGCTATCAGTTTCCTTGCTGGCAGGTCACAAAAGACTTATTTCAGAGTTCAGTGATACAACCACTATGGGCATCCATTGTGGGGGGAGAAGGGAGGGGGAAATGATAAATCACACATGTTGCAATGCAAACTTTGTTCCTTCTGTAGGGGGGTTGTGATGTTTTGCTTATGCACGTAAGAGGTAGAACGTGCATTGCCATTTTGGCAAAAACTCTTCATCATTTAGACTGGATTTCAGACTGATATCCATTTATGTGGCCATATGTCCTATTGAACTTAGTGGGATTTCATTATGAATAGGCACACATCAGATTGCAATTCTATCCGGGGCCTCATGGCCTCCGGATAGGACTACATCTACCTTCAATGCAGTTAGTTGGGAGTTATAATCTAACCATCATTCATTATAGCCTTGGCAAGACACCTAACTTGGGAATCTCATTGTAGATTTTTTAGAATGGAATTTGGGTTCATCTATGATAGTCGAAAATCAGAAAGAGTCTGGTAGCATCTTCTAAGAAAAACACATTTTATTATGAGGCATAAGTACTTATGCAGGTGCTACCAGGCTGGTTTCTAGCTGGTATGAAGTCTATGAAAACCATCTAAAATTGACATTCAGTATGCCATATTTTTCGGAGTATACCATATTAGATTTTGGGGAGGAAAACAAGAAAAAAATTCTGCCTCTGCCTGATAGCATCCATCAGTATTCATCTGGCTCTCATCCTTGCAGCAAATAGCAAACAGCCTGGTCAGCTTCAGCACATTATTGCAGTCTGATTAAGTATGAGCAGCTGATTGGTGGTGGGTGGATAGGCCTCCCGGAATACCCCCAATTAGGTATTCCAGGCTGCAGGGATTGCCACAGACCATCTCCGCCTCCGTGCCTCGTGTTTTTCGGCCTCCGAATGCTCCGTTTTAGACCCATTCCAGGCTGCGGGGATCGCCACAGCACATAATTGCCAATTGCCACCTCTGCATTTTCGGCCTCCACATGTCCCTTTTTTGGTCTCTGCGTGTCATGTTTTCAGGCGGTTCCAGGCAGCGGGGATTGCCACTGGCACCAATCCCCACAGCCTGGAACTACCCAAAAGCCCAAATCCCCACGCCTGGAACTGCTCAAAAATGCGATGTGCAGAGGCCAAAAACAGGGCATGCAGAGGCCGAAAACATGACGCACGGAGGCTGAAAATGTGATGCGCAGAGGTGGCGATTGGTGACGATGTGCTGTGGTGATCCCCATAGCCTGGAATGTGTCTAAAACAGAGTTTTCTCAGGCCGAAAACGCGATGCACAGAGGCAAAAAATGCAATGCATGGAGGCCAAAAACACGAGGCACAGAGGCAGCAATGTGCTGTGGCAATCCCCGCAGGCTGGAACAGGTCTAAAACAGTGTGCAGTGGCCAAAAATGGCCGAAGAGTGTGGGCCGGCAGGTGGGCAGGGCTA
This sequence comes from Ptyas mucosa, assembly GCA_012654045.1. Classification (NCBI taxonomy): domain Eukaryota; kingdom Metazoa; phylum Chordata; class Lepidosauria; order Squamata; family Colubridae; genus Ptyas; species Ptyas mucosa. The sequence goes on from WNWU01000003.1 coordinate 1,404,858, forward strand.
CATTCGGTGTATAAGATGCACCCAAATTTTCACCCTCTTTTGGGGGGAGGGGGAGTGTGTCTTACATTATACTCTGAAAAGTATGGTAATTTTATGCTGTTTTTCATAGAGGTAAGGTTCACAGATTTAGTGACTGTTACACTGCAGTACTGCAGTGTTAAATACCCTTTATCTCAATGAAATCAATAGTCTGAATTTCACTTTGGGTATTGGCCTGGGTGCTGCTAACAAAAAAAAAAGGCATTTCCGATCTAAGAAAGGATGAAACAGCTGTTTTTGCTGATATGTTGAAAGACTGAAAAGAGAAACCAGAGCCTTAAAGACTGTAGCTTCTAAATCTGGTGTCCTTCAGATACATTGCTCTGACACAGAGGATAATGGGAATTATGGTATGTGATGAAGCATTTCTGTTTTTTTTTTTTAAACCACAGTTATGTATAATGCTGCCTTCTGTGAGTAGTTATATTAGTCTTGAGGACAAGGCAAAACAAACATGCTTAAATCCAGCAACAAGGGAAGATCATCATCAGCTGTTCTGTGTGCAGATAGGGTTTCATCCCTGGCAGCTACAGTTAGGAGTAGATTTGGACTTTTAAGATCTGCCGGCATCGTAGATGAACACTGAGCTTGTTGTCCACATGGTCGCATTCTAAATACAGCAGTTCCCCTGGGTTCCTGTTCATGAACAAAGGTGGATTGAAACTCTTCCTTCCAACCTGCAGAAAGGGAGGTTGAGGGAGAAGAATCTCCTCAACAGATCCATATTAAGCATTCATAGAGTGGATGTAGAGCTTCTGCCCAGCCTATTGACCGCTTAACAGATAACACTGCAATGCCTCGAGGCGAGATGGGTGACAATTCAAAAATAATAAAAAATAAAATAAATAAAAATAATAAAATTAAATTACATTTAAAAATAAAATAAAATAAAAGAGTTGTCTGGAGCAAGAGGGCAGCACATGCTGACTTTAGAGACCAGATATTTTTTCCTCTCCTGATTTCATAAGAGATGAGATCAAGAATATCGGCTCTTGTCTGGTGTTTGCAAAAGGAAGTAAGAGATACGGAGTTTCCTGAATCATTTTGCTTAGATAATTGGATTTTTCTAAACAGTAGAAATGTTTGTATTCACTGAAGGATTAATATTACAAGAGCACCAGAGTAAGAAGTGGGCTACATCCCAAAAGAGTAATTCTTAGCTCCTAAATGTAACAAGGGAAGCTTGTTAAACTTTCCAGGAAGAAAAATGGTTTCATAGTTAAACAGATTCATAATTTGTTACAAAGTTCCTGCATGCTGTAATGTTAGAAGGACAAAGAAAGCTCTGGGGACTTTGTTATGCTGCTTTTTTTTTTTTTGTAAATATGTAATAGAGAATTTAAAAAGGGATGCGATGGCTCAGTGGCTAAGACGCTGAGCTTGTTGATCGAAAAGTCGGCAGTTCAGCGGTTCAAATCCCTAGTGCTGCATAATGGGGTGAGCTCCCGTTAGTTGTCCCAACTTCTGCTAACCTAGCACTTCAAAAGCACGTAAAAAATGCAAGTAGAAAAATAGGGACCACCTTTGGTGGGAAGGTAACAGCGTTCCGTGCACCTTTCGGATTTAGTGATGCTGTCCACACGACCACGGAGACGTCTTCAGACAGCGCTGGCTCTTCGGTCTTGAAACAGAGATGAGCACCACCCCCTAGAGTTGGGAACGACTAGCACATATATGTGAGGGGAACCTTTACCTTAACAGAGAATAATAGAAGTATAAAGATGCAGGAAAACTATGGTATTTCCAGAAAACAACTGGCTCCCTCTTTCAATACAAATTCTTACCTGTCTCTATGCAGCAGTATATGCACAACACATTCACTTGTGGTTAACAGAATTATGGTTTACTTCACCCAATTGCCTGCATTCCGACATCTCACTTAACCATAAACTGGCTGGGCTCACTCTCTACTCTGACGTATATCCACTGGTACATGAATCTGATAGATTCTAGATAGGACAGTAATCCATTAGGTAATATAAAAAAATCCATTTGCTTCCAGCCTTCAATACCTTTCGACAATTTTAATTTAATTTAATTTAATTTAATTTCAGATTTATAAACCGCCCTTTTCCCTGAGGACTCAGGGCGGTGTACAGCCAAAATTAAAAAACAAAGAATACAAACATTAAAAACAATTAAGAATATATATAAATTTGGCCCCATACATTAAAAGTAACTAACCAATTAAAACATTTAAAATTATTTTTAAGCCAGCCCGGCTTGCTGGAAAAGATAGGTTTTGAGGGCACGGCGGAAGGCACCGAGGTCTTGGATTCTCCTTATCTCTGGGGGCAACTGATTCCAGAGGGTAGGTTCCATTTCAGAGTATTCAGGCGGTCCCTTCCCCATTCTTCTGGAATTGAAGCACGTAGATGTTTATCTTGGAAAAGGGACCATTGCGAGTCAAATAATAGTTGTCGTAAAATGTATGAGGTTTTGTTACAACAATGGAGCAATTTGGTGTTTCCTCCTTGTCACTCCAGGAATGAGTTGTCTCAATTAGCGCCAATTTAAAAAAAAAAAAGCAATCTACATTTCATCTAGAGCACTGATGGTTAACCTTTTTGGTGCTGAGTGCCCAAAGCACGTGCGAATGCCTGAACCTCCAAAATGCAATGTGAGTGCTCCCCCGCACCTATGCTCCAATCCCCCGTGCATGCGCCCTAACCCCCCTGCGCCTTATTTTGCCTTTCAGGTTGGTGCAGGAGGCTTTCCCGGCCAGGACACACGGGGGGGACCTCACGCAACACCTCCCCCGCGCCCCGTAATGGGCCTGGAAAGCCACCTGCACCAACCTGGAAGCCAAAACATGGTGGACGGCTACTTTGGGCCTTTGTTGGTGCAGCTGGGCATGAGACCAGTGGTGAAATGTAAATTTTGTTACAACCGGTTCTGTGGGTGTGGCTTGGTGGTGGTGGGTTATGTGACTGGGTGGGCGTGGCCAACTTTTTTTTTCTTTTTTAAAGAATTTTTTTACAACCTGTTCGGGTTGTAAAAAATGCTTTTAAAAGTAAAAAAAAAGGGCTCTGACGATCACAGCTGTGGTGCGTAATCATCAGAGCCTTTTTAAAACCTTTTTAAAAGGAAGTAATGACACCTGGGCGGGTGGGCGGAGCCTCACCTCGCCATCACTACCGGTTCTCCAAACCACCTGCCACAATCCAGTCCGAACAGGGAGCATTTCACCCCTGCCTGAGACACAGGCCTGTCACCGCCTCTTTGCCGGTGTGAATGACCTGCCACTGCAACCTCTTTACCGTCGCAAACAGCCTGCCACTGCAGCCTCTTTGCCAGTGCAAAGGGCTTGGAAAGCCTCCTATATCAACCTGGAAGTCAAAATGAGGTGCGGGGAGCGGCTCATACAATACTCCTGTGCCCCATTTTGGCTTCCAAGTTGGTGCAGGAGGCCTTCCAGGCCCAAAATGGGGTGCGGGGGGGGCATGTACACAAGCCCCCAAAATGCAATGCGAGTGCCCCTGCGCATGCGCCCTGCCCCCCCGTGCATGTGCTCCACCACCCACTCATCCATGGCAGAGACCCGAAGACGAGCTGGCCAGTGGGAGGCACGCAAATGCGCTGGGGAGCTAAGCTGGGGAGACAGCTGGCATGCCCGCAGAGAGGGCTCTGCATGCCACCTGTGGCACGCGTACCATAGGTTTGCCATCACGGATCTAGAGCTTACAAATGATTTTCCAGTGATACAAACTGCTGGTTGAATGGAAACTGGTTGATTCTCCTTCATTTGAGCCCTGGTAGCGCCGTGGTTAGAATGTAGTATTGCAGGCAAACTCTGCCCACAACATGGAGTTTGATCCTGATGGAGCATAAGGTTGACTCAGCCTTCCATCCTTCTGAGGAGCCAGATTGTTGAGAGTGGGGGGGGGAGGAGGCAATATGCCAACATTGTAAACTGCTCAGAGAGTACTGTAAAGCACTATGGAATGGTATAGGATTGCTATTGTTATTTGAAAATATGAAGGGAAGCTTGATGGGTTGTAAAGGATTTCCTGCATTAGTAGTAAGGTTGAACACAATCTTTCAGCTCCATTATTCTGTTTTATGAATGAGACAATATATGGACAAAGCAGTTTCCACTGTGGAGGAATGTAGTCTGGAGGGAGGGAGTACATTCCAGAGGAACAAAAGTCAGTGAAGTTTAGTCTGAGTAGGAGGAAGACAGCCAGAACAGCTCCTCCCTAGGAATTCTCAGAGTATAATGTTTAATGGTGTAAGTAGCTTGCTTTAGTTTGGCAATATTTCTGTCTTTGGGTGAGGAACAATAAAGGAATCTGGCGGCCTGTGGGCTGGATGCGTCATACGCAGGCCACGCCCACCCCAGCTCTGCGAAGGGAAAAAAGGTCACGATATGTCATGTGACGACAATGTGACATGGCAAGTTTGACACCCGTGGCGTAGAAGAACTTCGGTGTGTCTTTGTTGGTTTTTGCAGCCTGACATCCATAACCACTTCTGGAAAAAGCTGAATGAGATTGTGGGAATAGCTGATATTTATAACTGCTTAGTTTATACTATTCTTTTACCATGCAAATGTGATTTCCTAAATATATACAATTTCCATTTAAATTCAGCATAAAATTTTCCATAGTAATAAAAAACCCCAGTATCGGAATATTTAAAACAGGTAGAGACTCCAGACAGGAATAATAAAATTTCTCCATCTAGTGGACAGATGAACTATCACATCTCCGGGTCTTGGGTATAAGGCTGACATTTAAACTGCGATAATCCAAAGCAGCAATGATGTTGCAGTTTTTTAACAAATGAAAGGCTTCAAAGTCAGTATTAACAGCAATGTAGGCAGCAGCATGCACAATTTGCGCTGGGTTTTCTTGAGTTTTGCAGATAAACATGAAATGTTTTTTGTAAGAATTTAGGAACATTTAAGATTCAGCATTATATATTGATTAATCCTAGCTCTTTTTCTCCTTGAAAATCAGGTTTTGGTATTTATGCAATATTTAAGTCTAAAATAGTAGACATGACCACATCAATGCACGTGTTCATAAATCTCTGTGCTTCCAGGTCATTTTTTCCTAATGCCTGTAGGAAGTTAGCACCTACCTCTCTCCTAGAAAAATGAAATATTATAGGAAATATTAAAAAGCCAGACTATTATATTTTCCCTAAAGGAGTAACATGTTTCTATAGACATAAACTCAGAACCTCAGCTCCCTGCCCCCCCAGCAGATATTTTGGTGCCAACCTTTCTACAAGACAAAGGCTGGGCCAGCTTATCTACAAAAACAAAAGACATGGCCCTCAGGAAATGATAAGATTAGCCCTCACTCAAGATCCAAACCAGGACAAAGCCATTAAGCCATAATAGGAATTGCCCAAAGCCCCTTCATTACATCATCACCCAGAAGGATTCAACCAGGACTGGGACTCAAGACAACCTACAAAGTTACCCCTGCATGGTCCTATGGGAGCCTGACAATCAATCAGAGTGCATTTCTTACATAGGAACAGGAAGTTCCAGGCGGGGCGCAAGAGAGGGTATAAATCTCTCTCCCTCTCTCACCCATGTGCTCTCTTTGCCCAGGATCTCAAACCATGTGGTCCTGTCCACCATTAAACCATCTTTCCAAGCAGTCTACATGTTTCTAGTGTCTTTCTTCCCATTTGGAATTGAACCCAGATGTAAAACTGCAGCCATAACTGTAAATAGGTGTGGGCATAAGCAGATAGAGATCTGCTAGTAGATCTCTAGTGTCTGTTCTTGATTCTCCATCACCTGATAGATGTAATTGCACTAGGATTATTCTGTCACTGAATTCTCCAAATTTTCAGGTAATTATGCTTCTGACATCAATGATCGTATCTAGCCACATTGGCTTTTGTCAGCCTGTTTGCAATCAATTATCTTTTTCAGCACTCAATGTCTTCTCCAATAAAACCTGCATTCATATTATATTTAAACTTTCTTAATAAATATTTAAACTTCCCTTTTATTATTTGTGCATGTAGCGAACTGAGCCTGCTCGATGAGTTGGCCCCCTGTTGGAATTGTTCGTAATGTTCTGTTATCCTATTGGTTAGCCGCCTGACAGCCGGTATATAAGAGCTGTCAGGCTGAGTTCATGCGTTCTTCGTCTGAGGCAGATTTACGTGCATAGTTGTTGATGATTATTAAAGAGTGTTACCTCAGGATCTGTGCAGCCTCGGCCCATCATTACTCTACAGCAGATACTTATCACTAGCGACGAGGGATGGGATCACCGAATGACATCCTCAGAAGGTGAAAAATTGTGAAAAAAACCCACTGCGAAATGGCGACCTCGCAAAATTTCCCCCCCTTCAACCCAAGTAATGAAACATGGGACGCATATGTGGCCCGTTTTGACTGCTTTTTAATTGCTAATGACTATACGAACTTGATGCCTTAGCGCAAACATGCTTATTTTCTTAGTTTCTGTGGGCCGGAAATGTTTGATACTGCCATAACTCTCATGGCCCCCCATTCCATCCACTCCAGGTCATGGGAAGACTTCATGAAAAAACTTAAACGACATTACGCACCAGCCCCATCCAGAATTGCCCACCACCAGCATTTTTACCATCGGGATAAGGCCCCGGGAGAGTCTATAAATCAGTATGTTGCTGCATTGTGGCGGGTGGCTCATTGTGAGTTCGTTAACCTTGACGATTACCTCCTTGACCGGCTTGTCAGTGGCATGCGCGATCAGAGCCTAAAGAGGCGTCTTATAGTGAATCATGATTTAACATTCCAAATGGCATTGGATGAGGCATGTGCAGCTGAGTTGGCCAAGCTGTCATTAGCGGAGTTGCCTCAGGGCCTAAGTGCTACTTCGGCAGGGGGAGGAGCGACAGTTGTGAACGAAACGTCAGAGTGGAACCTGTCTGATTCACATGACAACGCGGGGGTCTGCGGCTTACAAGATGTTAGGAATAAGGCTGCAGTGCCTGTGAATGTGAGGGGGTCGGCTCCTAAACCAGAGTGTTTCAGTTGTGGGGAAAACCATCAACGGTCCTCTTTCAGATTCAAGGACGTTACTTGCCGCTGTTGCGGCCACTGGGGTCACATCATAAGGGTGTGTCGGGTGGCACTGCCACAACTGAGAACGAGTCCCCCTCGAGATATGCAAAGACATCATTTCCGCTCGTCTAATGAGCGAGCACGGAGTCGGCGGGGGTCCTCTGCTGTCAACTTGGTGGTTCCTCCAAACAAACTCAGCCAGAAGAAAATTTGCCTCACTGTTCTGATTGAAGGCAAACCATGCCTTATGGAAGTTGACACAGGCTCTGCTACATCCATCATGTCTTGCAGCACTATTAAACATCTTGTCCCAAAATTGGCAGAACGACAATTGGACCTGTGTGCCCTCCCGTTAAAAGATTACCAGGGCGCCCAAATTCCAGTCATAGGCAGTGGGACTTTTCGAGTAAAGTTTAAAAAAATTTCCAGCCAGCTTTCTTTGATAATAGTAGACGGGCCACTGCCCAGCCTATTGGGCCTCAATTGGTTTGACGCCCTTGGCCTCACTATCCAGGAAGTCCATGCTATAGGTTCATCTGAACTTGAGATGCTGTGTCAGGAATTCCCCTATGTGTTTGATGACAAGCTAGGCTTGTACACCGGAACCCCGGTTTCGTTCAGTTTGGACCCCCTCGTTCAGCCCTGACGACTTAAGCCCATCGATTGCCTTTTGCCCTTCGTTCTAAGGTGGACGCTGAACTTGACAAGTTGATTGCACAAGGCGTTCTGGAACCTGTGGATCACGCACGATGGGAAACTCCAACAGTCATTGCTCTGAAGGCTAATGGTCCCATCCGCATCTGCGCGGACTATCGGGCAACCATTAATCGGGCTTTACAATCACATGCTTACCCTGTCCCTGTGGTCCAGCACCTATTGCATTCCCTTGGGGACAGGTCAATTTTTGCCAAGCTGGATTTAGCACAGGCTTACCAGCAGTTGCTTGTGGATGACTTGTCAGCAGATGCCCAGACTATTGTAACCCATAGAGGGGCGTTCCGATGCCGCCGTCTCCAATTTGGCGTCAGTATAGCCCCAGGGATTTTCCAGAGTCTGATGGAGAGGTTGCTCCATAGTATCCCTGGGGTTATTCCCTATTTTGACGTGTGCTGGTTTCTGCTACCAGCACCTCTGTCTTAATGGATAGGCTCTGTTTGGTCCTCTCCACGTTTCAGCGTGTTGAACTTAAAGTTAAGAAATCAAAATGCCTTGTAGCTGTTCGGGTTCTTGGGGTCCTTAATTGACAAGACGGGCATCCATCCAACGCCTGACAAGACCAGAGCTATCCTTGACTCACCCCCCCGCCCAAGAGGGAAAGCTGAACTTCAGGCTTTCCTGGGGTTGCTAAATTTTTATGCAATGTTCCTACCGCATAAGGCGTCCGTCGCTGAACCATTGCATCAGTTGCTGGATCGAGGGGCCCGCTGGACTTGGGACTCTAAGGCTGCTTCCACATTTCAAGCTGTCAAAAAGTTGCTAGTCTCAAACTCTGTCCTCACACAGTATTGTGAGAACCTTCCCCTGGTTCTGGCGTGTGATGCGTCTCCTTACGGGGTGGGGGCTGTCCTGGGTCACCGTTTCCCTAATGGCCAAGAAGCCCCCATGGCATTTTTTTCTCGGACCTTAGCTCCCGCCGAACATAATTACACTCAAATTGATAAGGAGGCATTGGCTTTGGTGGCGGCGGTTAAACGTTTTCACACTTTTCTTTATGGTCGGCCTTTCTCCCTAGTAACTGACCATAAGCCCTTGCTCGGCCTTCTCGCTGGAGATCGTCAAAGCCCTCAAATTCTCTCCCCTAGATTCTCCAGATGGTTAGTTTTTCTGTCTACTTATAACTACATTTTAACCTACGTTCTGGGGAAGAATCTGGCCCATGCTGATGCCCTTAGCCGCAGTCTGGTTCCCTCACTCCTCTGTGACCCTGCACCTGCCTCTTCTGTCCTGTTGATTGACAGCTCACCATTTGGCTTGACTGCCACCGGGCTAAGTGGAAGCCTTTTGCTGTTCGTAAATCGGAATTGTCAACTCAGGGGGGATGCCTACTATGGGGACACCGAGTGGTGATTCCACAGTCTCTGTGCAGGTCCATTCTTACCTCTTTGCATGCGGGGCACCCTGGGTATGAAGGCTTTAGGCTGCGCGTCTGTGGTGGCCCGGCCTGAACCAGAGCATTACAGAATGGGTGGTGTCTTGCCGTCTGTGCCAGGAATCGAGACCGATGCCACCAGCCGGGAAGTGGGAGGACCATGGTCCCATCTGCATATTGATTTTGTGGGACCGGTCCATGGCCAAAAGTTTTTGGTCCTTGTAGATGCCTTCTCCAAGTGGGTAGAAATTAGGCTGATGCATTCCACCTCGGCTGACGCCGTGATTAGAGTCCTCTGCTTCATTTTCTGTACGCACGGGTTGCCCGACCTAGTGATGTCGGACAATGGGCCCCAATTGACCACCAGCTCTTTCGAGATGTTCCTCGCAGGATTGGGAATTCGTCATTGTTTAATATCTCCTTACCACCTGTCCGGAAACAGCCTTGCTGAAAGGGCCATTAGATCAGCTAAAGAGGCGCTGGGACGAATGGGCCCCGGTGGTTGGCTCGAGAGGGTGGCTGAATACATGCTAATCCAGCACACCACCCCTTGCCAGGTCACCAATCAGAGTCCTGCAGAATTACTTATGGGCTGCAGGTTACGTACTATTCATGATAGGTTACACCCCTGTTATGCCCCAGGGAAGCCGCTGGATTCTGTAAGCACTACGAAGGGTTTCAACCTGGGCGACAGTATCTACGCTCGAAATTATGGGGGGCACCCGTTGTGGGTACCGGGGTGTGGGGTGGCAGTCACAGGTCCTTGCTCGTATAAAGTAGAGATAGAACACGGCAAGGCTGGCGCCGGCATCAGGATCAGTTACGGGCCAGGCGGGATGGTGCCAACTGGCAGAAAGGGATGGAAGGCGCGGTTAGGGACGCAGGGGTGTCTGAGCAGATGGAATCACCTGTAACACCCCGTAAAAGCACACCCCAACATAAACCCCGGAGCACATCGCCAAGTGATTTGATGGCCACACCAGATCAGAATGCTGTAGACTTACCTGGAGGTGAAGAGGGTCTCCGGGGTCCAGAAGATGGGTTGGAGACAACCGGGGGGTCCAGGAACATTCCTGGCGGCGTCAGCGTCCAGTCCCAGGGTGAGGGATGGCTGACAGCGCAACCCCGGAGATTGGGGCGGATCCAGTGCCAACCAGCATATCTTCATGACTACACTTGCACGGTCCAGGTGGGAAGGGGTGTAGTGTACTGAGCCTGCTCCATGAGTTGGCCCCCTGTTGGAATTGTTTGTAACGTTCTGTTATCCTATTGGTTAGCCGCCTGACAGTCGGTATATAAGAGCTGTCAGGCTGAGTTCGCGCGTTCTTCGTCTGAGGCAGATTTACGTGCATAGTTGTTGTTGATTATTAAAGAGTGTTACCTCAGGATCTGTGCAGCCTCGGCCCGTCAGTACTCTACAGCGAATACTTATCAGTGCCTCTAGTGAGCGGTCTGGTTTTACTTCATTTAGTACTGAATAATATCTTCTTCCTCATGATATATTCAATAATCTCCAGAATCATAATTCAAATTTTCTTCCTTAAGCTTTTCTGATGTTCTAGCTTTCACAGCCCATATTACAAATACAAAAACAGTGGTCTCGACAATATAAATCTTTACAGTCATTGTGATGTCTCTGTACTTTTTTTGTAGAAATGTCTGCCTTTCTTCCAAGTGCAGATGTTTCTTTGTTTCAAGATAGTTGTTAAGTGAGTTTTGCCCCATTTTATGACCATTCTTGCCACTGTTGTTAAGTGAGTGACTGCAGTTCTAAGTAAGTAACACAGTTAAGTGAATTTGGCTTCCCCATTGACTTTGCTTGACAGAAGGTTGCAAAAGGTGATCACATGACCCTGGGATACTGCAACCTGCATAAATAAAGAGTCAGTTACCAAGTGTTTGAATTTTCATCATGTGACAATGGAGATTCTGCAATGGTTGTTAAGTGTGAAAAATGGTCCTAAATCACTTTTTTCAGTGCCATTGTAATTTCAAATGGTCAGTAAATGAACTGTTGTAAGTTGAGGACTACCTGTATATCATTCTACTTTTGGCTTTCTGGTCATGATACTAATTCTTAAAAAAACGATTGGAATATTTATGTTTTTAAAATACCTACAATCTACCATGGTCTACAAAATCAAAAGCCTTAATATAAATCCATAAAGCAAATTAGGCATCTTTTTGGAACTCCCTTTTCTTTTCTAGGCACCATATGTTAACAATATGATCTCCAATCCCTCTGTCTGTTTTGAATCCAGCTTGTACACCTGGCAGTTCTCATTCCATGCATTATTGAGATCTAGATTGCAAAAACATTAGATAACTAGCAGATGAGATAAGTGTGATACTATGAACATTATTTAGCACTGCCCTGTAAACTGATTTTTTACCATCCCTTGGCCACTGCTCTGCTTTCTATACCTGTTTACAAACCACAAGTAGTACTTTACTGGTATCACCCTTTTGTAGGATTATAAAAGTACAGCTGGTAAAATTATTCCGTACCTGCAGCTTTGTTATTAGTAATATTTTATAGGACCCTTTTGATTATCTTTGCAGTGTTTGGCCGTAGTTCAGTGACCGAATCTTGTATGTATCAGTGACTGGGAGATTATTTATGCATAGTTATTCCATATATTTGCACCATGTTTTTTTTTCTCCAGTAAATCTTTGCCTTGTCTTTTGTCATGCTCATCTTTGCCCAAATATATTTCTGGATATTTTTCTAATTTTCATCTCTCTTATTATTTATTTGTTGTTCTTTGCATTATTTATAGAACTCATTGTTTCTTCTTGTTCTTCCCTGAAAAGATTTACTGAGGCAAAATTCTGTTTCTATTGCCTTTTGCATTCTGCCTTTTATTAGATATTTTCAATATATCAACAGAGTTATTTTGCCTTATTTTCTGTTTTACATTTTGGGTATTTTATTTGCTTTAATCTTCAGTACCACAAATGTCAATCCTAAATTTTTCAGGCATTCTTTTTAACAAACCTAATCCATTGAAGCTAATCCTTTTTTCCATTGCACAATAATATGGAATATTGCTGAAATTATATTTTATGAGGCTGATGATTCTATTGATTTGTTTTAATTATAATTTAGCAAGAAGTTTGCAATCTGAACTGTAGTCACCACAAGAGATTGTTTTTTGCTGACTTGAATGGAGCATCTTTATTTTTGCTTGCCTGAGTATATAGTCAATATGATTTTGTCCAACAAGAAGCAACAAGATACTCAAAAGGCTGATTTTAAGACAATGCCTGCCAAGACAATGTCTTTTCTGAAGAGAAAAAGGAGGGCATGTCTTCTTTTTGTCAGACATCTGGAAACCTTGACTGAAATTAAGATCATTTCATCAGCTAAATTCTTGATCTCCGTTTCTTCTATGATCTGCTCGCTTGTCATTTGAACGATCCCAATTTTCCTGAGCATTGGGTTAAAAGAAGTTAATCATAGATTCCTTGTGCAGGGAGAATGGACAGGAATGCAATTTAAACGCCAAAATTGTTTTGAAGTAACTGCTGTTTCTTTAAGCTAAATTTGCACAAGAAGGTGGTTAACCAAGCTGAGGTTATGGCCAGCGATGCGTGAATTTAATCCAACCTAACCATTCCTTTACGGTTCAGCGTGTATTAAAAAAGAAAGAAAGAAAGAAAGAAAGAAAGAAAGAAAGAAAGAAAGAAAGAAAGAAAGAAAGAAAGAAAGAAAATAAAGGCATTCACGGAAGCCGAGACGCCGCTTGGAAGAAAGACTAAAAAGTAAGCGAGGGCCACGCCCGCTTCTGGCTCACTGACAACCAGGGAAGGACCGGCGCGATCGGGGATCGCTTGCTTTGGCCTACCGTTGCCAGCGGCGGCTATTGAGTGGCGGCGATGGAGGAAGCGCAGGAGCCGGGAAGAGGAGACGCCGCCGAGCGGGTCTCGGCTCCCGCCCCGCCGGCCGAGGAAGGGGGAATCTCGCTGCACAATTTCTGCGGGCGTTTAGCGGAGCAGCTGGTGCATTTCCACGCCATGCGCCTGCAGGACTCGCTCTTCCTTTGGGTCGGGGACGGCCCGGAGCTCAGCAACTTGGCCGTGGCCATGTGCACCCCCCGCGTGAGTTCCGGACCTTTTGCCCATCTGAGGTTGCAGCTTTTGAGGGTAAAGGAAGTAGGAGACGATGCACATCGTACTGCAAAAGCGGGGTATCTGCCGGTTGGCTCCCAACACAGCTAGCGACCATTTTCTCCGCAGATGCAAGCCGTGGTCTGTCATGTCTTGTCTGTCTTTTTTTTTTTTTAACAGAGCTATGAGGAGGCGAACTCGTGCTGCAGCTTAGCTTTGTGGGTGCAGGTAGTCCTTAACTTACGACCACAATTGACCCCCTCCCCCACACCAATTATGTTCCTAAGTGAGAAAACTAGTTTTGCCCCGTTTGATGACTTTTTCTTGCCATGTTGGTTAAGTGAATCACTGCAGGGGTTCGATTACAACACCGTTGTTAAAAGTGAATCTGGCTTCCTCGTTGATTTTGCTTGTCAGGAGGTCGCAAAAGGGGAAATCGTATGACTCGGGGACTCTGCAACTGTCATAAATACGAGTCAGTTGTCAAGCATTTGAATGTAAATCATGTGACCCTGGGGATGCTACAAGGGTCATAAGTGTGAAAAACAGCCATAAGTCACTTTTTTTCAACGCTGTTGTAATTTCGAACAGTCACTAAACAAGCACTGTAAGTCAGGGACAACCTGTATATCCCCAGAGGTTGATTCCCATGATTTCCACAAGAAATCATGGGAATTGCTTAGTCACAAGAAAGTAGATAGGAGAGGACATTGCGGCCTTAAACTACTCTTATAAGAAAAGGACACCACTCCTCTTATTCTTTAAAGAACCCAAGTGGGTTCTGAGGAGAGACACATCATTCCTACTCCTTGGGATCATTTGTGTATATAGGTGAGCAGAGAAAACCTGCTTCCAAATTCTTGTTAAGAAAAGGACTTGTGCTGTGTCTGGTGCTCGACTCTAGGGTGGCTAACCTTTTTCTCGTCATGTGCCGAAAGCATATGCATGCATGCGTGACAGCGCACATGTCCTGGGATCCATAATGCAATGCAGGGCGCCCTGCACATGCACACACGGCCTCCTCCATGCTCCCCCCGTGCATGCGCACGTGACCCCCCCACTCCCGCATGTGTGACTGCTCCACCCTCTGTTTTTAGCCTAGCAGGCCTCCCTGCAGCCTCCTGGGCCCAAAAACGGGCTGTGGGGAGCGCTGCAACTCCTGCCCCACACATGTATGCGCCATCCCTGCGCATGTGCGTGCCACCCCCCTGCACATGCATGCACATCTGGATGCGCCCCTCCCCCTGCGCATCCTGAAAATCAGCTGGCCGGTGGGAGATGCGCACACCCATGTGTGGTGGAGCTCAGCTGTGAGATGGCTCGCGTGCCTGCAGAGAGGGCTCTGTGTGCCAGCTGTGGCACGCGGGCCATAGGTTCGCCATTATGCCCTCTTCCTGCCTCTTGCACTGATTTTTGTTTTCTCTAATGCAGCTCCTGGTTTATCTAAATGGAACACACTCAGATTCTTCAGGAAGCCTGTTTTCCAAGTTTCCGGCAGCAAAATAAATGATGGGGTTTTCTATTTTTCCTTTCAGGATGGGACTCTGGGATTGATCCCTGAGATAGTTTGCTTTGACAGCCTCAGCAATCATTATTGAGGTTAAACTGTGGGGTTGTGCGTCACTCAGAGCTACACTGCATTATGGTTCTGTCTCTTTTGGGGATGCAAGACACCTTTTTCTCATCTCGGTGGAGTCATAACTTGATAGGTTGGCATGCTTATCAATTAAGATCAGTGAATCTGTCGCTATCCTAATTTTCAGGCTATGTTCATTTTATATCAGGAAACAGTTACTATTTTTTTATTTATTTTTTATTAATCATATTTCTATGCCGCCCACTCTTCGAGGACTCTGGGCGGCTTATAACAATTGACAGTATACTAAATAGCATATTGCCCCCAACAATCTGGATCCTCATTTTACCCACCTCGGAAGGACGGAAGGCTGAGTCAACCTTGAGCCGGTGAGATTTGATCCACTGATCTGCTGAACTAGCAGTCAGCTGAAGTAACTGCAGTACAGCACTCTAACCACTGCGCCACCTCTGCTGTTTGTTGAGTTAGGTATTCTAACCTGTCAAAGAGAAGGGCTAGGGGCACATGATAACACTCTTCCATGATTTGAGGGGCTGTCTCAGAGAAGAGGGGATTCTCCAAAGCACCCGAGGGCAGGACAGAAGTAATGGGTGGAAGCTTATTAAAGACAGATCCAATGTAGAAGACAGAATTTTTCTGACAGTGAGAACAGTCAATAGAATAGCTTGACTCCTGAGGTTATGGGTGCTCATTATTGGAGGTTTTCAAGAAACCTCAAGACTGGACAACTATTTGGCTGGGATGGCATAAGGCTCTTGCCTTGAGCAGGGGGTTGGACTAGAAGATCTCATGGTCCCAGCCATTTGATTCTAATGTATCTTAGGCTCTGAAACCTAGAGGCCATAAGGTTGAACTGTTATTGGTGTCAAAACGTATGACCGGTACGTTCCCATAGAGAGGGGCTCCTCCGGGTGCTGTCGGCCAAACAATGTCGGCTGGCGGCCCCAGGGGGAGAGCCTTCTCTGTGGGGGCACCCACTATCTGGAACGAGCTCCCCCCAGAGTTACAGAGGATCCCAGATCTTCGTGCCTTCCGCCGTGAGTTAAAAACTTTCCTGTTCCACCAGGCGGGCCTGGCCTAATTCTTCCCTTTTCCCCTTCTTTTGTAAAATAATTTAGAAATTTTAAATTGTAATATTTTAAATTTGGGGTTTTAATATTGTAAATTGGGATTTTAAATTTTGGGGCCAATGTTTAATTCGGTTTTATTTGGTTTTTAAATTTTGTATATATGTTTTTTATTTATGGCTGTTCACCGCCCTGAGTCCCCTCGGGGAGAAGGGCGGTATATAAATTTAATAAATAAATAAATAAATAATATAAAATAAAAAAAGGCAGTACAACATTTTATGTACCAATTAATTACCTGCAATTGGTGCTTATGATTTCACAGTACTTGTACAGTTTTTTTTTGTTGTTGCCCAGAAGAAACTCCATTTGGCTACTGTTTAGTAGTTTTTTAATAGGAGCTTCCAAATATTGTTGGCATATATGTATGATGGAAGCAAATTATGCCTAGGAGTAAAAGTATTCATGGATAAATGTGTAAGGAATGCCTGTTGTTAAATGGCATAGGCATCTGCGCCTCATTATGATAGTGCTAAAATGATGAATCATGTACCACGATGGCCTTTTGTACTTGCATTGTAACACTGTAGGCACATACGTAAGGTTTACATCCCTCATTCCCATGGCATACATTTATAGATGGCAAAAGTGTATTGGTAAAGGATATAAATGAATGTGCACATTTGAATGTAGATGATACCTTGTAATTGACAGAATCTGAATTATTGCAGAGAATATTACCTAGATTGTGTGATGCAGTGAGGAACATGTGGTTAATGTATCAAAACCCAAGATGGTTGCATTTGACAGGGAAAATGGAACAAAGAATTTCAGAAATAGTGAAAAAACCAGGGCAGGCAGATGAATTTGTGCATCATGATATTGTAATATGTTTTATAAACAAAAAATGTAGGGAGAATAGTTGTTGGGTGGAAAATGGTGTGTTGAAAAAAGCAAAAATAGTTACCGGTATGTATAAAACAAAGCTACTCTCCACTTCGTTGCACAGGTAGTCCTTGACTTACAACCACAATTGGGACTGGAATCTTAGTCGTTGGGTGAGGTGGTCATTAAGGGCGATGTCACGTGATTGTTTTGCTTAACAAATGTAATCCTGGCACTATTGGTCGTGGTTATTGAGCAACCTTGTGAGTCGTTAAGCAGATGGAGTCCCACATAAGGAGTGCGGAGTGCCTTCGAAACAGTCTGACAGGGAGCATTTTCAGCCCAGAGTGGAGAGAGAGACAAATCTCTCTGATTAAATTGGAGTTTGGTGAAAGAATTAGATTTTGGAGATAAAATTTTCAGCCCCAGAGTGAGCAAACTTTCTTTTCTTTCCACCGTGAGGCTGAAAATCCTCCCTGATAAAAACCAAGCAGGATGTTCAACCTCAGACTAGAGAGACCTTCCCTGCTGGCTTCTCCATTGACTCTCTGGGGTAGCCAGATGGAGATATTGCAAATGGCGATCACATGATTGTGGGGCACTTGGCAACCAAGTGTAAATGGTTTGCCAAGTGCCCAGATTTCAATCATGTGATTGCAGGGGCCACTACAACAGATGTAACTTTAGGGAACAGTTGTAGGAACTTTTGCTTAGCTACTTTGAATGTTTGTTGAAGAAATGATAATAAGTTAAGGACTACCTGTAAGGGTTTGTTATGTTGGTAGAAATATAATGTTTAACACTGTTAATACACTTCTACATAATAGTGCAAAACCTGAAAGATAATTATGAGCATGTACTGTATATGCTCAAAAGTTTAATTTTATTTGCTCTACTTTCCCCCCCCCCGTGCTCTTAAATTAAAGGCATTAAATCTATTTAGATATGACCTTCCTGTTTTGTGACCTTTCATTTTAGCATTTCTGTTATTTTCATACATCTTTGGAGCGAGATTTTTAGAAAAGAAATATTAAGTAAAAGGATCAAGCAAAAATTATATCTTCAGTGGCATTAACATTGGGGGAAATTCCTTAATTACAGCAATATATATACCAATATACCAACAATCCCTACTCACAGTCACTCATGCCCTAGTCACTTCCCATCTTGACTATTGAAACATGCTGTACACTTGAAGGGCTGCCCTTGAAAAGCATCCGGAAGCTCCAGTTGGTGCAAATGCAGCGGCCCGCATGGTTTTGTGCAGACCCCGGTGCTCACATGTATGACCTTTTCTGCAGGAGCTGCATTGGCTGCCAATTTGCTTCTAGGTGCAATTCAAGGTGCTGGTTGTCACCTTTAAAGCCCTTCATGGCTTGGGACCAGGTTATCTAAGGGACTGTCTCTTGTTGGTTACATCTACCCGACCCATCAGAGGGGGGAGGCAGGGAATGTTGCGGGTCCCATCCCCTAGGGAGATACACCTGGTGGGACCAAGAAGAAAGGCCTTCTCCATGGTGACCCCCTCTCTCTGAACATCATCCCTGCAGAGATTAGAATGGCCCCCACTCTCGCACTCTTCCGGAAGGCACTGAAGACCTTCCGGAAGAGTGTGAGGCCTGGAGAACCCAGAACGGGATGAAGCCCATTAAATAGCTCGTGTGAGGTGCTGTCGCCAGGACGGTGGGTAGGGGGTGATTTTAGTATATTTATTTATTATGACTTTGTTAGTTTTATTGTTTTTATATGGGGTTTTATATTCTGTAAGCCGCCTTGAGTCACCGTGTGGGAATAGGCAACAATTAAATTAAATTAAATTAAATTAAATTAAATTTTTTTTTTCTGAGCAGAGGATTTATGTATGTATGAGTGCATAGAATTGCTCCTAAAACCTTTTCTTTGTTCCAGGACTCCATTCCAGCATCTACCTTACTTTTTGGCAACGCTTCTGACAATACCTCAAATTCTTTAGCTCAAAGACTAGGTATGTATATGCATGGATTTTTAAAACATGGGGAAATGAAAGAAAAAAATTGATGACCCCAAGGTTCGGCTTGATTGACAGCCATTTTATGTGCTGGGCACCATGATACAAAAGTTAAAAAAACTTAATGGCTCAAATTATATGGGATCATAAACCTTGTGAGCTTTCAGCAATCTTTGACCATGTTTATTATTATTGTTTTAAATCGGGATGAGGAACTATGGC
Organism: Ptyas mucosa; assembly: GCA_012654045.1. Classification (NCBI taxonomy): domain Eukaryota; kingdom Metazoa; phylum Chordata; class Lepidosauria; order Squamata; family Colubridae; genus Ptyas; species Ptyas mucosa. The sequence goes on from WNWU01000003.1 coordinate 1,423,875, forward strand.
CCTTTTATGACTTGTGGACTTCAACTCCCAGAATTCCTAAATTCTCATGCTGGCTCAGGAATTCTAGGAGTTGCAGTCCACAAGCCATAATGAGGCCAGTTCCCCATTCTCTGCTTTAAAATAATAATAATAAACATGCTCAAAGTTATTCCCAGATATTCCCTGGGGATATTGAAAGCAATTCAATTCCTATTTAAAGTAAGCCTTTTATCCTGAAGAACTCCCAAAGCTTTATGTGGAGAATTTATCCCAAATGTAAAGCAACTACCTCCCAAACTCACACCCATTTTTTGTCAGCAACTGTAAGCTTGGAATTATGGGAAACACAGAACAATATTTGATTTCTGCTATGCCTTCCTTCAAAGGTTGATAGACTTGTGCTTTGTTTATGTTTTAGCCAGCAAGACGAAAAAACAGATTTTTGTCAGCTATAACATTCAAAATACTGACAGCGGCTTCATACTACTTGTGGAAAATCGTATCAAGGAAGAAATGGCAACTTTCCCAGGCAAATTTTAGTTTGGGATAGTCACATTTTTTTGTTCATATTTGTTTTTTTCAAAGATGATTTAAAAAAAAAAAAAGTCACTGAGATATTTGGGATGGCAAAATGCATTAAGTTTAATTGAGCTTCTTTTTGAACTAATGAATGAATCTACATATATAATGAAAAGGAAAGAAGTATTCAGCTCTTCAGATATTCCTGTTGGGAGAACATAGAACTGGAATAAATGCTGCAATATTTGACAGATGTTGCCACCTACTGTTTCTGCTTGATATGACATAGATCTGTTTTGAATTTTCCATTCTTATGCAATTTAATTCTGTGGCATCCAATCAATGATAAAACAAAACTGTTCAGTGGAATGTATCAGATTTGAAATGGATTCATTGCAGAATATATGGCCATAGAGAACAAAGTCAAGAAAAAAGACTTACCGTATTTTTTGGACTATAAGACACACTTTCCCCCCCAAAAAAGTGGGTGAAAATGTCTGTGCGTCTTACAGAGCGAATGTTGCCAAAACCCTGCCCACCTGCCAGCCCCCAACCTTCAGCCTCTGCCTCCCAGCAATTTGCCTCCTTGCAGCAAACAGCCTGGTCAGCTTCAGCATAGCCTGATTTAGCACAAGCAGCTGATTGGCGGTTGGATCTGCCTCCCGGAATACCACCAATCAGCTGTTCCAGGCTGCAGGGATCGCTCCCTATGGCGCTGCCCATCACCGCTGCCACCTATCACCGCCTCTGTGCGCCCCATTTTTGGGCCTCCACACGCTCCATTTTTGGACTCCCCACGTCTTGTTTTCCGCTTGTTCCAGGTGGCGGGGATAGGCGATCCCTGCTGCCTGGGTTGGGCCAAAAATGGGACATGCGGAGGCTGAAAATGGGATGCGCGGAGGTCGAAAATGGGACATGCGGAGGCGGTGATAGGTAGCAATGGCACCATTGGGTAGCGGCGATCCCTGCAGCCTGGAACAGCTGATACAGTATACGGTAAAACTTACTCAAGTGTGGTCTTATTAGCTTCCCTAGCAATTTTTGATGGAATGATGTGCAATGGGATTGACTATTTTCCCATTGTATGAGCACAAGTGGTGAGCAGGCTTACATTTTTTTTCAAGAAACAGGGAAGCATGTAGAAGAACATCTGTGAGATGAAGCAGAAAAGGAGTCACAGGCTCTTTCTCAGAAAAATGAATTTCAATGTATAAAGTAAAATAGCTAGATGTAGATTGTATTACAAAGAAAACCACTTGTGCTGTCAAATTTAAAAAATTAACCAATATGTAATATTTACTGTATGTCCTTTGTGATTCATCCATTAAATCAGTAACAAGACAAGCTACATTTTAGGTAAATTTAGTAAAATAAAGTTAGAATGTCTTGCTGATCCAGGTCCAGGGTCTCCCTAAAATCTATCCACAGACCGCCAAGGGGCCTCTGGAACCCTAAGTTAAGAATCCCTGGTTTACAGTGGAAATTTCAGTGAAAAGCTTATAAGGAAATTGTGCTCCTTGTGTCGTATTGGCTAACGTTCACTGCAACTGAGAGCAAGTTTAACTCTTATTTTTACATAAATGCTGCATAATTCCTAGAGGCTATTTACTGTTTGGGGACAGGATTTAATCTTGCAGGACAAGTTTGTGTTGTTGTTTTTTGCTTTCCAAATCTCTAAAAGCTATATTTAAGAAATTCAAACCTACCCTGTTAGATAATGGCAAAAGTCTATTTAATCCAGTATTCTTTGCCTCAAGCTGCCAATCAGTTGCTCTAAATCAGAACTTTTTTTTTTTGGTGGCTTTTATGAGTTTTCTCTGGAAGTTTAATAGCTGTATTAAAGCTATTGAAGGCTTCAGTAGCCATTTTCCTTCTTATTTACATAATCCTCCAGCTCCTGAATTTTAACAGGGCATTCTTAGCAAGGCAAGGAGTGGCATGGGGGCCTAGTGATGAAGTTGCTCATCTTGCACTTGGAAAGTTGAGTGTTTAATCCTAGGTAGTGGCAGATATTTCTCTCCTAGAGCATAAAGACAAAATATCTGCTGCGAACGCCACATGGGTGTCAGGAGGGGCATCCAGCCAGTAAATGCTCAGCTTCAGTCAGTCACCCTGGTTCTATCCCGAATAAAAAAAGTGAGGTATTCTTGGAAAGGTAAGGGGTGGGGAGGTCTCCGTGGAAAGGACTTTGGGCAAAGCAGCATCTGTAATAATGCAAAATGGGGTAATCCCAATAAAACAGATGAACACTGAGTCCAGCAATAATGGAGCAACGTCTTTTATTCCTGTACATTTACATACAAAGTTGTTCAGTAGGTACAACGGGTGTAACATCATGCAGACATTTAGCTTTTAAGACTGTTCTCCAGTAGTTGATTGTTAAGCTTGTGCTATGAAGAAGCACCAACTACTCATGATAAAAAAAAAGTACAGTAACAACGATTAGTCAAGAAAACATCATCAGAAATTGAGGGAAAGGGCGGGGATGTCATCCACTACAGACATAGCACACTACTCTGTTCCAAAAAGTTTTCACACAGTACATTGAAAAAAATGAGGTTTTGTTAACTTTATTTTTTTAAAAATCAAGTGTGAAACATACTCAACACTTGTTGTCTTTCTGTCCTAGCTATAGATGCAACTTGATATGACATTCAGAGTTCATTTTAATGGCACTTCTGAATTTGGTGACTTTTTTTCTTTAGTTTGGCTTTAGGATCTTGCGACATAAATAGTTGGTAATTTAAACAACACCACAAAAACAAAATCGAGCCAACAATTCAGAATACTCTTTAAGAATTCATTCTTACAATGACCCATAACAAGGTTCTCTGCACCATTTTCAAAATGCTTTGATACCAAATGGCACAGAAAGTCTTGGAATGTTCAATTTTGATCTGAACTTTCTTGCTATTAAAAAGGTTTCTAATAAATTATTTTCAAATATACCTCCAAAAAAATGGCTGAACTCAAATTACCGAAAGCAGAAGTAGAAAAATTGGAAGTGGACAGAACAGATACTGATGGTCTCCCTGTTTTGGATAAATATAAGGATTTATTTTTTCACTTCCAGGGCGAGACAGCCTGTTAGAGCTTCCTAGCTGGAAGGTCTGACTGTTATGGTTCTTAAGATCTCTCTCCTTTGGTTTTCTATGAAATTGCCAAACAAGATATGCCTTTTTTTTTATTTGGCAAGAACCAAGGATTTGATCTGTGTTCTGCAGCAGTCAGTTTTCAGGCATTCTTGTGCTAAAGCTGGTCTTGAAATCTGTGCAACTAGAGAGCATCGCTCCCTTTTTTGTACACCCCATTGCAACAGCTTGTAGGTGATGCAGCAGAAGCTTTATCTGACAGAGCACAATCTGTGGTTCTGCAGATGGTTAAGCTTCAAGGCTGCTGCAGGGAAAGGCCGTAGTGGCACTGGTGTGTTGTTGCTTGGTCTCCACAGGACAAAATGGCACCGGGTACACAAATCAGTCTCAAATGATCATTTTTAATGGAACATTCAAGCCATCCTCACATTATACAATGAGTATGGTAGTGGCAGTCGAACCACACCGATGCTGCAGTATATTTGCAGACACAAGTTTCCTACCACTTCTGCTGAACCCATTGAAAAGAACGGCTAGGTGACACACTCCCATTTTCAATGGGTGACAGTGTTCTTGTTGATCAACCTTGTCCTATTAGAGAACAATATTTTTAACTCTTTTTTAAAAATTTAGATTTAATACACGTATTGCCATTCTGTCCCAATTGAATATTCAAATTGGCTTACAGTTCAAAACAACGGGGGGGAAAAACTGACACCACCCAGGTAAAGACAGTGTTGTGCTAAAAAGGTGTGAATGAATCCTTGTGGTACATGGCTCATTCTTGCTGGCCTCCATTCAGTTTTGAAGAGCAGAAAGACCATAAGACCTGCTTTTCAGACTTAACAAGAAGAATGAAGCTATACACCACATACCTGCAACGTTTCACACACACTGGAAAAACTAAAACATCAATAATGCCTAATAAATAAATATAGCCAAGTCCTGTGAGGCTGCCTGACAGTTTGTCAAAGTTACAGACTTCTGGTTGTGTGCGTACAATCAGCTCTATATTAGGGACCGCTGCCAACGTCTATGGACGATGCTAAAGCTGTAAAAAACAGAAGACCTGTCCAAATGTTTGATAATGTACAATAAGTAGTTGATTTTCCAGAAACAACCTGGGGGCCAAGTATGTAGCAGTCCAGTCTTAAGAAGAATACTTGAATGGGATGCTATGGAAAAATATTGCCAATGGTTTGCTATGAGCAAGCCTCCAGCAACATGCAGCTTATTATTGGAGGAGATAGCAGCAGAGATCCACCACACCACAACTGTAACAAACTTCTGTGAGTCCTTGAAAATGGATCCAAGTTCAGGTAGGTCAAGCTCTATGAGTAGCCTTCAGAATCTAGGGTTGCACTTGAGCACATTCAGTAGAATCCTGTGGTCCAGTGGATAATTTTATGCCCACTTACTTCATCAAAAAATAATTTAAATTTAGGCGTGCAACATAATTTATTAGAAACATGTTCTACAAAACCGTCTTCAACAAAAATGCTGTGAGGACTCAACTGACAGTCTTCAGGGAGGCAAATTGCAAGGGACGTTGGACACGAATAATAATACATTAATTCCAAATACCAGATTCAGATCAAAATAATAAAAATGGACATCTTGAAAACAAATCTTTTTTTTTTAAATCACCAAGTGCTCCTCTCTTCTTACAATATACAATCTCCAACCGTTTGCTCTCTTTCTCTGCTTGTTTGTAAAGTTAAGGAGCGTCACATCAGAAAGTGGTGAGGATTGTAGGTGACAGAATGAACACAATGGGGACCTTGAACCATGGTAAAATGCTAGAAATTCCCTATATTAGTGCATGGTTGTAGGGTGGAGTGGGGAATTAAAAAAAGCTACTCCACAGCATACAGACTGCAAAAGTGCTCTGTGTCTTACTTGGAGCCTGGATGTCAATAATAAATCCCCCTCCCACCCAAAAACACAAGGCCCCACTCCACTGAAAAATAAATTTATACTAGAAACTCGCTGTTCCTGATATATCACTTAATAACAAGCATCATATAAAAGGCAAAAGGCGTCACACAAATTTGGCACATGAATACTGCACAATTCAAAGAGCCTTATTTTTTGAACGTGATGTCAAAGAGATTAATGGAGGAGGGGTGGTCATGTTGTTAAAACCAGACAGTTTACTAGAGTGTGCAAAAGAAAAAAAAGGGCTGGGAAACAAGTTCTACTGAGGTGAACACAGCAGTAGCAACTGAGGGGGGAAACCACAGTCCTGAAGCTGAACAAACCAGTTGCTTTATGTTTCTCTCCACATCCGAGTTTGCAAAGGATTTCCCCATGCTTTTCATTCTGTGTATGAGAGTTAGCAGCTTTATGACATTATTTCTCTTTTCAAGTATTTCAAAAGTCTCATCTCTTCTGCGGAACCATTTTGCCCATCAACATTGGAAGCTGTGTGATACTTGCTACTGGATGCAGGCCTATATCTACATCGGGGATGGAGAACGATAGTCCCTTTATGACTTGTGGACTTCAACGCCCAGAATTCTGGAAGTTGAAGTCCACAAATCATAAAGGGACCCTCTTTCCCCACCACTGATTTACACAAAACAAGTCTGACAGAAGAAGTAAGAAGATACACAGAGAAGTCAACAGACGATATACAGAAAGAAAGAAAGAAAGAAGGGGCATAACAAGGAAGGGTGCACAAAAGTGGGTCCCTAACACTTTACCCACAAATGCAAAATATACATCAAACAAAATGACCACCAAGTGAAGAGCTCTACACATCACCACATTGGCTGCTGCGTTGATTTAAGTGGCAGTCCTGTTGGGCAATCAGTCTCATGATGGCGATGTTAGTAAAAGAAAAAAGGGAGTAGGAATAGTTTAACTAGCCACAAGTTCAGATCTTCTTGCATGAAGCTGACTTTGGGTGACTCTTGCGTAAGAAGCACTGCTGAAACAGCCGAGGCTTGAGCAAGAGCAGAGATTTAAATTGCCAACAGATATTATTGATGAATCTGTGGGGAAGAGGAAGGAAGAGATGTTCTGTTTCATTAGTTTCCTGCTCTTAAACCCAGCTGATGCAGAAGCAGCTGAATTTCAAGAGCAGTTACCTTCAAGTTTACTTAGGACCAGGGAGTTAAGAATCTATTTTCAGCCCCAGTGATCATATGGATCTTGGCTTTTATTTATTGTAGGGTAAAAAAATGAAGAATCCTACAAGAGCACTTTGGATTTTCTGTTGGTGCACTTATGGCGGCCATTTTGTAAGGTTTCAATAGTAAAAAGGGTAGCTGGCTGACAATATATGCAACCTAGAAAAATGATTACTTCGGATGTCACATGGAGGGTGCTCCAAAATCTTCTTAAAGGGGCCTTTTCAATCAGTTGCTTCCCATTTTTGCCTGTATTTTCCCCCCTAAACTTGATCTTTAAGTCATTGCACTCATCCATCAGAATCAAACATTCCTTAGAACAAGGATGATGATGTTGGGGCTGCCTAGAATTCCAGCCCATAGCTTCTGGGACAACCGGTAACTATTTTGCCATCGTTTCTCCCCTTCTCAGCTTGGAGATAATTTTCTAAAAAGCATTACCTCTTTCTTTTGAAGTTAAAAAATAATTCTTGATAGTGTTTATTTTTGAGTAGGGCTTTTTGAAATGGCTTCTTGTTTTTAATTAGCAGACACTTGAAAGAACCATCAATAAAAATCTTTCCCACTTAAAAACCCTATCCATTTTACTTCTTCTTGAAAAAGAAATTACCTCCTTGTGCAGTGCTTTTTATTTATTTTTTTTACTGTAAACAGCAATTTACATGTGGATTCCTCAACTTCTAAATTAAGAGCTGTTAAAAATACCCTAGGGCTTCTGATCCAAACTTTTCTTTCTGCTACTTAAAACACAGTTGGAATTTACTTTTATGTGCACACTTTCACGGTAGGTAGGACTAGAAGGTTGGAAGGAGGAAATATTAAATTATCTGGAGAGATCAAGGGAAAAAAAGATGACTCAAAATGTCAATAGCCAACAAATTCATTGTTGCAGTAAGAGATGCCTCATACCCTTAGTAAAAACACAAAAATAAACAATAAAATGAAACCAAAATCATACCACCTCATGATTTCTTTCTTGGAATGGCTGCTTTTCGTGAGAGTAACATGGCTTCATGTTTATGGTCAACAAGAGAAGAAGAACAGAATAAAGTGCTTTCATGGGGAAAATCAACAAAATAAATAGAACTATTTCATGGCAAGGAAAAAAAAATAAATGGACAGTGATCTCCAGCCAGTTTTTCTGAAGATGCATTTCCCCCCATTACTGTGCCTCAAAGCAATTTGTATCCCCATCACAGATTTCTAGAAGTGGCTTTAGCAGCAGAGTCTAATTTCCCTGTATATCCATCCCTTCTTCTCAATGGTTTGTAAATCTTGGATGAGAAGCAAACCCACAGCTAAATGCTCCTCCTCCTCCTCCTACATTGCTTTCATCCCGTTGGCAGTGACGGTCTCGGTCACCCCATCATTCACGGTTGCCGAATCATGGAGGCCAGAATAATCTTTAAGTTCAGAGTTCGTCAGCAGCAGGGGCTGCTCCCCCTTCTTATGCGGTATGAGAGGCTGCCGGGTATAATGTTCACCATCTGGAATGTTCTCTGGCAGGTTCTGGTTTTTGCTCTCTGGTAAGAGGAGAATGCAGATGATGCAGATGAGGGTGCAACAAGCGAAAATCACATGGTGGAGGAAGTAGCCTTTCTGGTTGTGAAGTTCCATGATGGGTGCTGTCAGCATCCCAAAGCCTGCACTAGCCAGGACGAGGCCAAGGCCGCCACCCCTGTGGAAGCAAGCATAGTTCTTCAGTAGAGGCCAACTGTCCATGCAATATGGTAATAACATTAGAATAGCTGCACTTGAGCATCTGCTTTCATGATACACAGCCCCTCCTCCTTATCTCTCAATTCGGCTACTTTATCTAATACTTTTGTTTAACATCAAATATATAAAAATGTTTTTTAACATTAAAAAACTCATCACAATTTGCAACCATTGTAGGATTACAATAAAAGTATAAGAGGAACACATATGGAAAAGAACCCTTTAATTACTTAATTGAATTATAATAATGATGGCAACTAGTCATCCCAAACAATTTTTCCAGCATCTGCCCAGAATATAAAAGTCCACCCAATTATATCCTTGACCCCAATAGAAGCCAAGATTCCTCTTACTATTGACTTTTTAAAATGTTTGGTTACATGAGAGAACCAAAGATGGATCATAGCCAAGACTGAGGACTTATGTTCACTTGTTGGTCTCCTTCTGCCAAGGTTGGCATGGATCATAAAAGCAAAAGGAGTATTTGGTTGGCTAATAAGTGACAATAAGTGACAACAATTGACAACAGCAACAGTCATGGAATCTGAACGTTTCCTTCAAGAAATATTTTCAGAAATCAAATGAATTTTTACTCAAGAAAGTCTTATTGTGCCAAGCCTGTTGCTTAGATGTTTAATACTCTCTATCTGTGATTTATCGTATATGTATACTTTGCACATCTTTGAGTAAAATGCACATAAAACCGAATGGTTGCATAGAGGTGAAAATTATTTCATAACTCAGTTTTATCAATAATCAGCAGAAATGAGGAAATATCACAATGAAGTGTTCCGCTGTCTGCTTTAAGTTTGCATTTAACATCAAGTACAATCCAAAAATAGGTAAAATGTGTTATTAAAATTAAGAGAATAACTTAAAATGCCCTCCCTCTTTCTGTGTATTTGTGTGTGGACATGCATTAACTATTCTTCTATTTCACTGATCAATCTTTGTTTTCTTTCCTACCAAAAACAGAAACTTGGAACTTATGTAATTCTTTGTGTTATCACTAGAGAGCAAGCTTTCCTCAAATTTATTTTATAAGCAATATAAAAGCAAGGAGCCAGATTACTGAAAAAGATATACTGATGACAGGCTTCTTAACCAGCGTGCCTGCTCACTTTTCATTGTCACATTTTATATCCACTATAAATTTGAAAGTCATTCAGGCCCTATCATTTTTTTAAAAATGTTTCTTTTAGCTAATGAATTAAGTACATATGAATGTGTAGATCAATGACAATGCTGGCCTGGATCCAAATATAACAAATGCAATGACAGAGGCTTTAATCACAAGCAAATTTTCACTGATTTCTAAAAAAAATATTTTCTAAGTGTGACTCTCTGGATTTAACACATTATTCAGAATAAAACCATCCTTTGATCAAACAGTGGAGGACAGAACAATTTCTATTCACATTTTTCATACTATCCATGAATTCAGATACTTTTGTTGCATCCACATTTACTTATCTTTTATCTACTGTCAGCCTCCAAAGGTGTTTTTTTTTTGGTAAGGATAAATGTAACTGCCCTTTTCTTCATATTTTTTAAAAATCTTTCTATAACAGCCCTCTTGAGATCAAGTGATCACTGTTTCATCTCCTGAAATTCAGTCTGTGGAATTTATTATCCATTGACTTCTAGTAGTGCTTAAAATCAGGAATCTGTACGAATATATTGGCTCTGTCAGGATTCTAAGATAGGCTTTTTTGGTGAAAAATGTTTTTGTTTATATATTCACACTTCAGGGCCGTGATGGCGAACCTATGGCACGTGAGCCACAGGTGGCACACAGAGCCATATCAGTGGGTACACGAGCGTTGCCCTAGCTGAACTTTGGCATGCATGCACGTGCCGGCCAGCTGATTTTCGGGCCTTCTGGGCCCACTGGAAGTCAGGAAAAAGGCTGTTTCCAGCCTCCGGAGGGCCTCCAGGGGGGTGGGAAAGGTCATTTTCGCCCTCCCCAGGCTCCTAGAAAGGCTCTTGAGCCTGGGGAGAGCGAAAAACAGGCCCAAGGGGCCATTACATGCCAAAAGCAGGGGGACAGCACGGGTGTCGCGTGTGCATGCGCTGGGGAGGCACGGGCGTGGGCGCGACCCCCCTTGCTCCCCCCACTTTTGGCACGTGACAGCAAAAAGGTTAGCCATCAGTGCTTTAGGGTGTTTCCCAAAGCTGCTCCTATACTTTCATGGAATATACACATATACTTCAATGGAACATGGAATATGAATGAGAAATCACTCCCAAATAATATCAAGGATTACTTTCTCACACATTCTGAATGCTGCCTCTCTCACTCTCTGAAATTATTGGGAGTGATTCTTTCAGCTTCCTTTGATTTTTCTGCTTGTCCTCTTTACAGAAGCAATCAAGGAAAGGGCAAAATAAATCCAGGTTTTTCTACGTTGAATGAAGAGAGAAAATGTGGTATAGTAATAAAGGTGCTGGACTAGAAACAGGGAGAGTCAAGTTTGGTCCTCTCCTAGGACAGAAGCCAGCTGGATGACCTTGGGTAATCATTCTCTCCAACCAAATTAGCAAGCTAGATGAAAAGCACAGTCTTTGTCACAGCACACACTGTTAAGCTTCGCTGAAACAACAGTGAAGCTAAAAAGAACAGACTCTTAGCTGAGACAATTTCAATTTTGTTCCTTTTGCCCAGATTCCGATCTGGGTAAAGAGATTGAGAAATGTTTCAAATGGGAAAGGCCCAGCTTCTTAGCACCTGTACCCTCACTGAACCTTTTTCTTCCCTCATAAATATCTCATCCTATTAAAAAGAATTCTGCTTTCAGTAACCAAAATAAACAGTTATTCCGCACCAAAAAATACTACAGGAGATTTATGAACACTTTGCTAAGTGTTTGAACGCGTATCTATTATCAATCCCTTGCAATGTGGAATTAGGATTCTTCAGAGATGTTTAAGTGCTTAGCAGCTAGAAGCTAAAAAAAAAGCAACCAGAATTAAGGGATCAGTATCTGTCTCAGGGGTGGGGAACTATGGCCCTTTTATGACTTCTGGACTTCAACTCCCAGAATTCCTGAGACAGCCATCTGGCTCAGGAATTATGAGAATTGAAGTCCACAAGTCATAAAGGGGCCATAGTTTCTCACCTCTGCTCTATCTGAATGAATGAGACTATATCAAAGGATCTCCATTTCTCTTTACACTTCAGTTTGAAGATGTTCACAGCAGATCTTTTCTTGTAACAACTCAGGTTTTAATACATGTCATTAATTGCCCCTCTAGTCAATACCTTTGATTTTTGAAAGTTTAAAAATGTTTTTACGAGTTTATCTTCATCAAATTTGGAGCCAGTAAATTATACAGCTGAGGGAAATGAACAGGAAAAATCAAGACCCAGAAACACAATTTTAACGACACAGGTTCATTGTAAAGGATATGGTATTGAGAAGATTTTATATTACTTCAACTTGAGTTATGCCGTTCTTGAAAATCAAACTGGGGTTATATCCCAAATAAACCTAAAAATATTTTCCTAATAACTTTAGCAAGAAAGTAATTTAATATTTTATGCTCTTCAATGTTTTCCTTTTATGAGCAGAGCTAAGGGGAGCTTAATCCTCTCTCCTCCAATATTAATTTGATTTACTACAAAACTATATAATAACAGTATGCAAAAAATTGAATATCCATCATCTCACTAATATTTACAATGCTCCATGACTACAGTGTTTATGATAGCAATACAGATGCAAAGTCTAATATAATTGCTAATATCTCATTTGCTACAGGCAAAATAACAGCAATAATACATGTGTTAAAGGTATTGGAACAGCATACATTCTGTGATGATACCTTTAGCACACCCACATTTGCCTATCCTAGGTCCTTGGAAAAGACTTGATAGATGGATAAAAATGCCAAATCCACTCCGAACATTTGGCTGACTGCGTGACAATAATAGTACCGGTATTAGCAGGAACACTGGTACTACTTGGAACAATGCATGCATTACCATTTCTTTAACTATCCTAAATTTTTGGGAAAGATCTGATAGTCAAAAGTACTAAATCCAGTCAGAGATATCTGGAGGGAAAAATAGATTGAGTGGGATGATTGGTCCCGGAATGGGACAACTTGGCCAATTTGTTAAGGCCAACTCATCACAGATAACTTGCCATGGCCAACTTGCCATAGGACAATTCGCTGCAGGACAATTCAACAATTCAATTTAATTATTTAAAATAATTTAAAAATTCTTTTAATTTTTCTCATTCACATTTAATTTTGCCCCTCCTTTGGCATCCTTTCTTTAATGCTTCTATTCCACTATTTCTTCAATATTAGTGTAACACTTATCCAGCAGCAAATTGTCCTGCAGTGAGTTGGCCATTGCAAGTTGGCCATGGCGAACTGTCACAGACCTGACTGGTCCAATGTCACCCAGATGGCTTACATGCATATGGGATGACAAGGTCCTGGGTCTCTCTCCAAGCCTAGCTAGTCCCTCAACAACTACACCACCTTGGCTCTCCTTCAGTGAAGCTTCTTCTGCAGATTACACCCACTAGGTAATGCAAGATCTAATGGTAATCACAAAGCACCCAGTAATTGCCACCAAAACCTGGACAAAGCATTCAACCACTAGCAATGAAATTATGAAATCCACCTTTGTTTTATACAAAAATCGTATTTTTGTTTAAGGAGTTCAAGCCATCACATGGCCCTCCAAGAAACAATGCCTCATGCCCTTCCCCTTGCAACAACACAATGACTCTTCAAATCATATGATGGTGAGGGAGGTTTTTTATTTTAAAATGTACTGATAAGAGAATATTAGGACAATGTATGCAACAATTTGATCTCATCATTATGAATTGATTAAAACTGTACATATTGCTTCTGACATACACACTCCTGTAATGGTTGACCACAAAACCAGGTAAAAAGAACAATAATGAGCTAACTGTTTGGTTTGGCAATATTCTGAAGAACACTATGGCATGGCAAAGACCTTTTAAAAAGTTTACAGTTGTGATAATCCCTTCAAAACCAGCATTTTGATTGGGCTAGAAGTCAAGGTTTAAGGAGAAACAGATTAAAATTTCCATTAAACTAAAAAGCTCCCTGACTATTTTATAATTTTTATACTGTTAATTCATTGATAACTGAAACCTTTGTATTACCCAAGTTCAAATCATTTTATGAGGCTCAAAGAGACACTGGGCTATGTACACTGACTGGAATATAGATTAAACAGAAATAAAACAGAAATGCAGAGGACAACTGGAGAATAACCACAATCATTTCCAATTATAGCAAACAGTAGCCAGCTTTACTTTCATTAGCTTTAAGGATCAAAGTTACTGTATGGACTAATCACATTGTATACAAAACAATGTCCTTACTAGTTTTTGGAAGTTTACATATCAATCATAAGACTTAGTTGCCCCCAAATGTCTAACCCTAAAACTAGTTGATCAGAGGACCAGAGTCTATATAAGGATGGAACTTCAAACGTGTTTTCTTCCTAGAATGAACTCTTATTGAAATACCTTATTACTGTAGGGGTGATCTCTGCACAGAAGAATACACTCAGACTTCCAACTGCGTGCGATGAAAACATCCCCACGATGGAAAACGTAATGGAGAATTTGTCCTTTACGGTGTCACTCATACCTGTTTAGAAACATGCAAACATGTCATTTGCATTCAGCTCTCAAGGACTGACAGCTCCCTGTTCAAAGTGCCCCTCTACCAACTACAACTGTTGGCTCTTGTACATATTTAGGAGAGTGTAATGAAGAGGAAGTGTAAGGCAACATGAGGGCCATTAAGCACGTTCATTTGCTTTTGTGAATTGGTGTCTTTGAATCAGTGTTGACTGCTGATGACTACATGGACTAATTCCTGCAGTTTTCTTGGCAAGGTTTTGGAAATGGCTTGCCATTGCCTTCTTCCCAGGCTTGAGAAGGTATGACTGGCCCAAGGTTACCCAGCTGGCTTTGTGCCTAAGGCGGGATTAGAACTCACAGTGTCCTGGTTTCTACACCAGCACCTTAATCATGACATCAAACTGGCTCTCTTATCTCTCATCTGAAGTATGGAGAGATAAACCTGCCTTTACCATGCATGGTACTGAAAATAAAGTGACCTCCCATTCTTATGTAATTATAATTAGTCTAACAAGAGAAAAATCAGGACATTACCTGAAATTTTGTGGAAGTTTTGGGGGAGTGCCTTGACCAACAAGATTTCTGCCTGTTCACCCCTGATTTAAAAGCATGTTTGTTGGGGAAGTTAAAACACAACTACAATAGAAATTAAATGGAACCAATGGACAAATCTATGCTGAAATAAGGGGGAGATATGAGTGAAATAGGATTCCCTCAAAACTGGCTAACAGTGCTTAAAATAGTTGAAATGTACCCCGAGAGCAAGAAAGTTCGTTAACATTAAATAAATCCATATACTAAAACTGATCTGGAAACTATACCTGAGTCTGGAAGTTGACTGTATTTTCCTATCACTGGATTCCGAACGAGAAGATGATTAAAACATAGGAAACGAAGAAAGAAAAAAGAACTTATGAAGAAAAACACACATCCAATAGCAGTTGTTTTGAAAAGTTACAGTGCAGAATTGCTCCTCTGACTACCCCAGCACATTTGTTGTTTAATGATTTGATAAAGTGGAAATATATCCTTTTCCAAGACAGCCTGCCCTGCCATTTAATCTCCAATTCCCAATAAAAAGATAGAATTCTAACGAGATGATAACAATGAACTGCATAACGGTGAAGGATTCCAGGCCTAGAATTAATGCAAAGGCTCAACAAAAGCTTTTATATTGATAATGTAGGGAAAATAGAGAGAGAATACCAGACAAAAAATCAAAGCTCTGAGATTTTTAGGCAAGTTTTACTGGAAGGGACCTCCCATAAAATCCAGTTATTGTAAATCTTAGGACTCAACCCTTCTTGAATGCCTACAGGTGGAAACATGTTTTTCCTGTTTTCCAAGACATCTTTGGGTTATTTCAATATTATTTTATGCAACACTATGTATATTATATACAGATATGTAATGTGTACAGATATATTATATTACATATCGCTATGTAATATAACCAGATGTAAAATTTTACAGAGCTGCTTTGCTGTCATTTGCATTTATATGAAGATAACATTTCCTTGGAGTTAAGCTTGACCTGTGTGTCTACATCAGTGTTTCTCAACCTTGGAAGCTTGAAGATGGGTGGACTTCAACTCCCAGAATCACTGGTCTGAGAAACACTGGTCACCATGGATAATACCCATGCAGCTGAGAAACAGTATGGAAATTATTTGTTATACCATCTTCTTCCAAAGAAATGTTTCCCAGTCTCCCCTACAGGCCGAGACTCTCTAATGTTCTTTCTTCTTCCTTCCATGTATGAAATGTCTATAATCCTGCTTAGCTTCCAAATCCGGAAAATCATCCTTATCCATCTGCTAAGAGCTGTATGTGGTATGTTCGAAGTTTGATGTAGAACTTTGTGGAAATTCTGCTAGAATATGCCTTCCAAAAGCCTGATGCCATATTTCATTATATCTGTCATCGACAAAATCACCTGATCATAACAATCTCAGAGGCGTTACTAAAAGGTGCACAAGGCCAACATTAATTTAGGCTTTGAAAAGAGAAAATGGTATTGGACTAAAAGTAGAGGTTAAAGGTGAATCTGGGTCACTATGATCTGCTAATGGTTAGTTATAGGTGAAGGTTTTGTGGGATCTTGTGATCTCAGCAACTGCTCTTCTCAGCCAAATTCAAATTAACACTAAAGGAGTTGAGATGTTTTCCATTAAAAATAGCATAATCTCTAAATCCCAGGATAGTTCTGGAGGAAATGGAAATATGTCATCAACCAATGTTTTCTTTCTCCCCACTCTCTGAATTTATCCAGACTAGACACAGACTACGTTAGAAAATGAATCTTGCAGAGATCCAAGATTTGCCTATATATGTGATGCAACCTAAACCGTACAGAAAATGATAACCTTGAATAAAAAATGGATGGTTATAACTAGCAGCTTGCATGACATACCACAAACCACAATTACACAGGGCACAACTATCAGTTTATACTTTGCTCTTTCTCTCAGAAGGAAGCATTTGGAGTCTGTCAGTGTACTGCATGAGCCTTCTAGCTAGTGCAGAGGTCAGCAACCTGCGGCTCTGGAGCTGCATGCAGATCTTTGGGCCCTCTGCTGTGGCTCCCTGTCAGGTGATCCCACTACTGGCTGCCCCTGCCCCTCACTCTCCCCTCCCAGTCACTCCTTGCCTGGCCTGAGAAGGTAAGGGCAATGGCAGGGGATGGGAGAAGCGGCCAGGGCAGAGACAGTGATACAGAGAGAGTGGGAGAGAGAGACACATAGAGAGATACAGACAGAGAGGGAGGGAGGGTAGAGAGAGATATGTCAAAAGGATTTTATGGTTCCCGGTGTTTTTTAACAACTGATTCTCTGCCCTAATGACTGGCTGGGTAGGCATGGCTGGGAGGGGGAATCATGTGACTGGTGGAAGTGAGTGACATCGAGTTGGCCACACCCACCCAGGTTTTGTGGCTCCTGGTGTTTTCTTTTCTGTGGGAAACGGGTCCAAAGGGCTCTTTGAGTATTTAAGGTTGCAGACCCCTGAGCTAGTGGGATGTCAGTATATTAGCTGGTAAGGTGCTATCCAGAGATCCTAGCCTGCATAGAGTAGTTTGGCGTACCTGGGGTAAAACTGGCATTTGTGGTACCCTGACCAAAATATCTAAACCAACACTGTGATATACAAGTGTAGAGATGCAGTATTTGGTAATAGGCATTCTGATGTGAGGAATGAAAGGCTATCAAAAGAAGTAAAAAATGGCTACATATTAGAACTTGCTTCTGCTTTGCTATATGTGAGAATAGGGTAGGGCAAGGGAAACACAATGTAAATTGAACACAGTGGAAATAGGTTGTTAGTATGCATGCAAAAGAAGAAGAGACTGAGTCAGGGTTGAGTGGGTAGTGACTGAATGTGTATTCAGTGAATGAGCATCATGACAAAAGTATGTTGATGGTTTGGCCATGTAGAGAATGCAAATCAAATCACAAAAGAAATATATAAAGTGTGAATGGATTGAGGGCAAAATGAAATCAAAGAAAGTCATGCTTACGTGGAGTTCAGAAAGGAGAGGTGAGAAATTTCAGGAACAAAAGCTAATGTATGAAGAAGTGAATGGATATTTGGTAGAAGTGAGGAATGTTTGCAAAGATAGAAAGATATGGAGGAATGCAGGGAATAGTATTGACGTACAATAATTTAACTATGCTTCCCTTTCTTTTCATTTTCTTCATAGTTTTAATGTGTGTTGTTCAATAATTCATACTCTTTTTCCTTGAGCTTTGCATAATGGTGCTTTCCCCAAAGGGTAAGATATATATGAAAGGCTCTGTAATTGAAAACGTGTTTGCATAGGAAGCAAATGCGGAAATCAGAAGGACTAAAAGGGTCTGGTTTGTTTTGTCATAATGAGATCCAATCTACCTGTTATCCACACTCCAAAGGTGATGGAATTTTCTGCCTTTAATTATAACATGCCTTTAATCTAATGCTGGTTACAGTGTGACTTCCTTTGTGGCATATGGATAACAGCCTCAGTAATACAAGATGAGGGAAGTCTCCATTGGAGGAAACTTGATACACGTAATCCTTGTTTAGCCACCACATTGGAGCTGGCAACCTGGTTGTTAGGTGAAGCGGTTGCTAAGTGAAACCATAACTGTGCTTATGATGTTGCTTCTGTTTTCCTTTGCTTTACTGACTTGCAGAGGTTGTAAATGCTAGATTGCTCATTAAATCACTTTTCCATCCGTGACATAACTGCGAACAGTCACTGAATGAGGTAGTTATTAAAAGAGGATTACTTGCAGTGGAAGTTATATAGTAAAACAGCAAGGATGGCCCAAGACTGTCTGAGGCACATTGCCAAATACAGTAGCCAGTCAGATGCAAGGTATTCTTTACTTCAGCACACAAGCAATGGGCTAGCATCCTCCACGCAACAGATGGCTAACATGGACTTAAAGGATCCAAGGTAAACTGCATAGCACACAGCACATCGTGCTGTTTTGCTCACTCCTTTCTCCAGCATCTGTCACCAGAGTCAGCTGCTTCACTTTGCTTAATGACAGAGCCCTCTATAGCCTTGCTAGAAGTTAAATTGGGAAGATGGGCAATCAGCTACAATCAAGAAGACAAGGTACTATACAGGGACTCTATTAAGCTTTGAAAAAAGAAAGGTCTATATAGAAATGTGCACATTTGCATTGTTCCTTCTCCCCACCCCCCTTTATTCATAATCAGGGCTTCTAACTGCCCATTGTGATGGTTCTCTTATCTTTCTACCTACAACTACGGGGTAGCAATAAACCATAAGTAATTCTACCTAACTAAGGGTACTAATAAATCAGAAACCCTATGGTAATCTGAAAGTCAGGCCCTTGTGAATCTTATTGTGGCCCACTGGTGGCCAGCGGAGCTGGCAGCAGAGTCGGACAGTGAGGAGGTTGAGGAGGAACATGGGCCAGTCCTGGGGGCTGGGGAAAGCTGCGTCGGATGAGGGCGCTGCGTTAGAGGCAGAGAGGGAGATAGACAGCAGTGAGGCAGAGGAAGAGCTGGAGCCCGTTCCCAGTGTATGCATGCGCAGAGCTGCCAGAAGACAAGAACAACTCAGAAAGCAGGGTCGACTTGGGAGTAAAGCCACACCTTGGAGGTAATTGGCCCCTCCCATAGGAAACAAAAGAGGAGAGAACAGGGAGTGGGCTTTTGCAGGAAACAATTCGTTCGCTCAGTCGTTTCAAGAGTGGAAAGTTCTGTTTGTGACTCTAAGAGACTCTGTGCCAAATTTTGCCTTACACTGCTTTTGGAAACAAGTTACATGGCAGCTTGCCAAGTGAGATAAGGTGTGTTGATAAATATTCCTTTGAAAAACTGTTTGGACAAGCCTTGCTGACTGTGAATGAAAGTAATGCACAGTCGTGTAAATAAAAGAGGTTTTGCTGGGACCAAGATTCTGCTTCCTGCTTTTTAAGGGACCCTAGGTTAGAACCAATCTGAACTAAGCTTTGCAACAGTTCAATGCTGACACTCACAGTTGAGAAGGCCCAATTGTAAAAGAGAGGCCAGAGCAGTGAGGATCATGAAAAGCAGGAGACCCCCTCTTCTTCCAAGAAAACCAACCACTGGGCACATAGCCAGGCAGGACACCAGAGTGATGCTGGCCATGGTGTAATAGTCCGCATAAAAATTGTGGGTAAAGGACATCATATCTTCATGACCCATCATACTCTTTGCAAAGCAGTGGTGTATTCCATATCCAGTCAGCCTGTGGGAGACAACATGAGACAAATAACAGGAACCATTCCTTTTATGACTGTACAGTAAATGATTATTTAGGATTATCAGGTGGGATTTAGCCAGGGGTGAAATCTACTTACCTTCCTTACTGGTTCGGAAGCGCACGCGCCATGCGTGTGCATCGCAGGCACACGCAGACCTCTGCATGCGCAGAAGGTAAAAAACATATTACTTCCTGGTTAAAACCAGGAAGTAATGACACATGGGCAGGTGCTTTGCTCCGCCATCGTTACCGGATTGCTGAACCACCGGCCAAGATTGCTACCGGATCGAGTGATCCATTCCGTTCCGGTAGCATTTCATCTCTGGATTTAGCCCAATCCCAAAGAAATAGGTTTCCTTTTTAAGAGTCATTGGGGAGGACCCTAAATGATGTATTTCTCCCATTTGCTTGGACATCAGGACCAAATTTAGCTTTATTATACCAGTATTGTTCTAGAACCAACTAGGAGAGCTTGGTATGTGGATCTCTACATGCCAAGACTTGACACGCAAGCTACAGTGTCATACAGTTCAAACCCCCTACATGAGAAATCTCTCTCCTGTGAAAAAAGACACAGTCGCAATAACCAAGCAACCTGCAACAAGAAAACTATACATGAATGCACTCCCAAAGATTTGCTTAGATTCCTGATGGAACATTAATTCTGCTCAATATATCTATATTGCGCAAAATTATTGTTCCATCATGAATCTAAGCAAATCTTGGCTTGGAGCAGCTATAATTTGCAATTAGTAGTACCTGGTAGGAATCTTTTGTTTTTAATCTTTAGCGTCTAACATCTGCTGGTATTAAATATCCAAATCTGTGAAAACTCATATTAAAATATAAATATTCTAAGACATGCTTATGTTAGGCAGATAAAGTGAACTGCATTGTTTGCATAATCTATTGTACTCCTCCTTAGCTAGGGAAAGAACAAGGAACAGTGCAGAATAAAGAAACTGCATCCTTGTCCATATGAAACGAGCTGCTTTTTTCAACATTATTTCACTGATCATGGACCCAATCTTGGAAGCCAATGGTCACAACCAAGAGGGATTATAAACTTACTTTTAACTTTTTTTTTTTAAAAAAGCAGTTTTTGGCCAATAAAGAATTCTATTCAAATAACAAATTCTCTGTTCAATACTAAACTAAAAGACATTTTTCTACTCTAGCAAAGAACTGCAGAATCTAAAGGCTAACAAGAAGTCACGTACAATTAGATGGTGCAGAATCTTATTTCATTTCATAGTTCACAGTTTGTCTTTCCCACAACGAACAATTTACATTAGATTAGCGCATCAGTTAACACAATCCAAAGAGCAACAAATATTTGGATAATTCCTGAAATCAGGGACTTGTCACAGTGGGTTGATATCTCTATAGACACCCCTTGTTCAAACATCTCAGGCAGTTTGATGTTTGAGGTACCGCTGAGTGATATGAGATCTGCATCAGGCATGTTGGTAGAACATTTAATGCCACAGTCACCAAACTATGAACATGCATATGCAATCATTCCTAATATGGGTCCTAAAGAACTTTTATCATTCTCACTATTTAAATAAATATTACATAAACATATTATGCCAGGGGGCAACCTGTCTCTAAAACCAACCTTCCAACTCCAAGTCAACCTGCCAATGCTGTTTTTTAGTTGTTGTTTGTTGTTATAGTCATTCAGAGTAATATTGTTAGGAAAAAAATCATGCAACAAACAAATCAGTTCATTTTGAGGGGGCCAGGGTTATCTTCGAGTCAATCGTGATTCCTGGTGACTGCCTGAGCTAATACCTGCAATTTTCTCGACAAGATTTCGAAAGTGGTTTGCTATTGCTTGCATGCTAGGGCTGAGAGAGAATGCCTGGCCCAAGGTCATCCAGTTGGTTTTATGTCCAAGGAGGGACTAGAACGCACCATCTCCTGATTTCTAATTGGGTGCTTTTAACCACTGCACTGAACTGGCTCTCATAATTCATTCAATAGCATGCATTTATGATGCTATTTAAATTTAACCCAGAGAATTGCGGATGACTTTAAGAAAAAATCGCTTTTATGAAAAATAAATGAGCTTTGTTGTAATTTTATTTATCAGCTTGGATACTTTCAGTTGCCAATGAAGCATCTACATATACAATTTGTTTTAGCTGATTTCTCTCCTCCTTTGTTATATGGTCATATTTTATCAATGAGATTTCAGTGAACTTTGCAGGAAAGATTATGGGACCTTAATACTGCTAACGGAGTCACTGAAAAAGTTTCAAGATGAAACTAGCAAACAAATAAGCATACACATATTTGTATCAGCAGGACAGAAGGCAGAGTAATTTTGTGACTGCTATTGTTAAACAGCTGGAATTAGAAATCTTTGCCAAACTCTCTAAATCACTCAGGGAGTTATTAGTCATAGTTGTCTCAAAGGTACTTTTTCAAAAAACAACTGGACTGTTTTTTCCGTATATACCTTCGGCCAGCTTTTCTTAGTTTTTGTCTCATCTCAACTGGAATAATAGGAAAACTCAAGGCAGGAAAAGCCACTCTAATGGAATAGATGGCAAAACGCACAGCAGTTAAAGCAATTTTTTTCTGCTGCAAACTGCCTCTTGACAAAGGTAGGAGTAGCAATTCTGGTGTATAATATACATGCAATGCTTTGGCCCCTTGTAGAGCAGGCTCCCCAATCCTCGGACCGTGGACTGGCACCAGGCCGTGGCATGCCAGAAAAAAGGCCACGTAAACAAGCGAAGCCCCATCTGTGGGATGCAGACCACGCCCCCTCCAGTCTGCAGAAAACTCTCTCTCCACAGAACCAGTCCCT
The DNA here is from genome assembly GCA_012654045.1 of Ptyas mucosa. Lineage (NCBI taxonomy): Eukaryota > Metazoa > Chordata > Lepidosauria > Squamata > Colubridae > Ptyas > Ptyas mucosa. Next base: position 1,446,524 of record WNWU01000003.1, read on the forward strand.
TGGGGGCAGATATTGTAGAGAAAAGGCAGACAGATTTATTATTATTATTGTTGTTGTTGTTGTTGTTATTGCTATTATTATTATTATAGTCATTAAAGATGAAACTCAGTCAACTGAACATTTAAAAATGAATCATAAATACCATTGACTGTGCTAATGGTTGATACAGGTTGCTGCCAGTGTCCTAGGTATCAACCAAGTATTTTCTTAAAATAATTTTATATATATATATATATATATATATATATATATATATATATATATATAAAATAAAATAATAATAAAATGGGATTTTCGAATAGACAGATCGTCATTTGGAACACAACACGCCAGATATCAAAGTTGCCGAAAACCAAAAAGTACAATTTATTGACATCGTGGTACCAGGAGATGCCAGAGTCGAAGAAAAAGAACTGGAAAAAATCAAGAAATATCACGACCTGGCCATTGAAACTATGCAATTATGGATGAAACATGTAACAGTGATACCCATTGTCATCAGGGCACTTGGTACCATGCCCAAGAATTTTATAAGATACATCAACAAATTGCAGCTTCCTGCAAAAACACCAGCAAAACTGCAAAAAACTGCGCTACTTGGAACATCATACATCTTAAGAAGGTACTTGGTTGATACCTAGGACGCTGGCAGCAGCTGTATCAACCATTAGCATCAGCCAATGGTATTTGTGATGTATTTTTGAATGTTCAGTTGACTGAGTTTCATGTTTAATGAATAAAGTAAATAATAATAATAATAATAATTGTTATTGTTATTATTCTGAAAAAAGTCTAACATCCAAGCTACAGGAGTTGCTGGTGCTAATAGATAAAACATTTTCCCTATTTTCCTCATTGCCTACGGAGATGCTCTTGATAATCCTTCTGGGAGGCACGTTCATACTTACGAATTGATGCAGAGCACAACAATGTTTTTCCACAGGTTTCTTGTTCCCACCACTTTAACAATGCAGACTTTTTTTGGTCTCCTGGCAATCTCTTTCTCTAGTTCTGAAACAAAAGCAACATTTCATTATTTAAAAGGTAGGCATTTGGGAACGAGGCAGATCAACTCAGCGGAAAGAAGGAAGTTCTAATTAAAGCTCCTTGTCTTTTTTTGCAAGGTTCCGTTAGGCAGTGATTTGTGTTTAAACCATACACGCCATGGTTTCTGAGGTTTGGGAACCATGCAACAGAAAAAAGAAAGTAATACACCTCCCCTAATCTTGATCTCATTTCTGAATTAATAATTAATTGAACCTATTCCCCTTTTCTTTTTGAGCTGTCAAAGCCTTGGAGTGTTTTACGATTAGATTAATAAGGCATAAATTTCAAGATTATGTTGTGATTTCCACAACCGCAGCTGGGAGAAGATAAAATTAAAGAATTCTTAACCCAGTCATTTAGTTCGATTACCAGAAAGGAATAGATCACATACGCTCACAAAAATGTTACTCCTGATTTCTTATTTCAACTTGGTATAGTTTTGGCAATGTAGAATCTATTTGTTATTCCCTTCTGTTCTGCCCATCTTTGGATTAAATGTTCTATCTTGTCTTCAGAGAGTTGTTAACCCTGTTAAAAATGAACGAAGCCACCATTGTTTTTTGAAATGGACACAGATTTAGAACTGGGGCAGGCTTATAAAGACAATTACCTCACTGACTTTGGCAAATTAGAAATGCCAGCAGTTGACCAGGCAGAGTAGGAAGATGGTTTTTTAAAAAATATGTATTTGTTACTAATTTGAAGATGAGAACCGTTGGACTACTGAAAATGTTCTGAGGTTTAGCATTTCTTCTAAGTTTTATTTGCGAGGCTCTGTTCCTGCATACTATATAGTCACTGTGTTGAACTACCTGATATTAATGTGTCCATTCAAGCTGGAATTAATATTCATTGAATACGGGAAGGAATAACTGAATAACACAATACTCTGAGACTGTGATGTTGTCTGGGGGGGGGGGAAACTGTGTAGAAGAATTATGTGGATCTACGTATTGGGAGTTGATAATTCCTTCCTCTCTCTCCTTTCACAACCAAGAATACAAAGAGATTCAACTTTCATAGCAGGAAGTATCAATAGCAATAATAACACTTAGACTTATATACTTGTTTACAGAGTCAGCATATTGCCCCCAACAATCTGGGTCCTCATTTTACTGACCTCGGAAGGAGGGAAGGTTGAGTCAAGCTTAAGCCAGTCAGGCTCGAACTCCTGGCATTTGGCAGAATTAGCCTGTAATATTGCATTCTAACCACTGTGCCAACATGGCTCTTATCTCGAAAGTACAGATAAATAACCTGAATTAGCACAGGAACCATAAAAGCACTAACAGATCATTAGATTTCAGTGTCTACCAAGACATGTTCTCAACAATAGAAGAAGAGGGAGGTAAAACCTTGTTGATATTTTATATTTTAAAATAGGATTTTTCCATTTATTATCCTAGTATGCTTTTTTCATATCTAATTCATTTTGCCTAGTTCTAACTGAATAATTTCACATTTTTTTTCTATTTTATCATTGTTAGTCTGACCCTATATAGAAAAAATGGCTTTAATTTTTTAAATAAAAATATCAGCTTTAAGAAGACTTCTGCATAGCTTTAAAACTTCTATGTCCAAGCCATAAACACAAGTGAAATAAAGATACCGGTAATTGCTTTGGCATGCCGTAGACTTATTTCCCCATTCTCTTGAATCTTTGTAATCTTTGTAAAGTTCAAGAATTCTTGAATTAGTGAAACATCTCTCAAGCACAGGAAATCCCATATAACATCAAGAAAAGACCAAAAGAGGGGAAAAAAAGATTTTTCAATTCATCTTCTTGTAAACATTACTGACTTTCTTAGATAGCACAGATAAGATAGGGTTGAGTCAACAAAACAATCAGACAGAAGGCCATTGCAGAACTGGTTTTTCTTGGTTTTTCAAAAAAAAAACTCCCTTTGATTGTGGATATATGCACTTGAAAAAACTGAAATACTTGTTAGGCTACCTGTAGGTTTTCAGTGTGACAGTCCTTCACAGAAGCTTTTGTGAAAAGGAACAAGGATCTGTAACTTTATTTTCAGAGGGGTTGGACATTGATGATTTTCTGATTAGGCTTATCAAGAGGTTGCTGGCAAAAACATTATGGAGAGCCAGTTTGGACTAGTGGCTGAGCACCAGGCTAGAAAGCAAGAGACCATGAGTTCAAGACCTGCCTTGGCCCTGAGTGTCTTTGAGCCAGTCACTCACTCTCAACCCAACTCACCTCAAAGGGTTGAGGTTATGGGGAGAAACAGGAGGAGGAAGGTTTAGGCGGAAGGTCGAGAGAGAGAGAGAGAGAGAGAGAGAGAGAGAGAGAGAGAGAG
>WNWU01000003.1:1451939-1516676 GCA_012654045.1 Ptyas mucosa
TCTATTCTATTCTATTCTATTCTATTCTATTCTATTCTATTCTATTCGCAACAAAAATTTTGGGCTCAATTGTGGTCGTAAGTCTGTTTCACTTTGCGCCTGACAGCTATGCCATGAGATCGACAGTCGGACACGAAATATCCATCATTAAATCTTCAAACTGAAAGCAACACAGCTTTCCACACATGAAATTAGTGTGACACAAGAAAGATTTCACTACAGCTTTATCTTGAATATACAAAGAACAGTATCATGTAACTATATTTCCCACTGAATTCCCTTTTCCACACGTGTATTTTAAAATGGAAGTGTGCATTCAAATATTTGATTTGAAGAGCAATCTGTAGCTCATCCATGAACTAATTGTATGAGCGTCCTAATCCCAGTTTCTGCTTCTCCATGAGTTAGTTGTATGGAATTTCTGTGTCTGGCAGCCTGCTCATACATTACCTCCAGCTTGGCTGCTTCCCATATGCCCCATCTGGCACTCTCTGGCAACAAAGCCATTAGAGCTCCATGACATGCTGTCCTTTTCTTCACTTCCTGACAGAGCTGTGGGCAACCACCTGTGGCCTGTGAGAAGGAGCCAATCAAACAGGTAAAGGAAGCACGGTCTGACTGACAATATCAGGAAACAAAAACAGCATTCCCTTAGTCTAAGTCACAGTCTAGCAAAAGAACATTAAAAGCAGTGTGTTTCCCTAAATAAACCACATCCGTGTAAAGGATTTTCTTTCCTAGGAGCCACGACCCTCCAGTTCAGATAATCTATTGTCCTCAAAAGTATAAACATTCATGCATGCATAAACTAGGCTGACTTCCAGGCAACCAAGCTCATTTACAAGAAGGGCTCATCCTTATCTCCCTTCTGCAGAGTTTTACTATTTAATGACTAATGGAGTATGTGTATACACTGCACAGGTCTCTTGGAGTGTACCTGAGGAAAGATTTTGCGCCCTTTTTCACAAATAAAATAAAAATGGAAATCAAACATGTACTCAATACACCTATTTTCCTTCCGTTTTCCAGAAAAAGACAAAGCACCGAATATTGGCAGATCAACCCAGATTGTGCTTTAACAACTACACACATGCAAACAGAAACAAAGGCTCTGTAGGAGGCCCATTTTTGCAATACTGGATAGAAGTGAAAGAATGGCTTTTATAGAATCAGGACTCTCATAGGTAGCAAGCCTGCTAAAACAGACCTGCAAGGCCAGCATACAAGCTTCAGCTAACAAAAGGCCGATAGACAATCATCCAGGAAACTGCTAAATCATGGACTGGATTTAACATAACTAGTTATTTAAATATTATCTATACTGCTGCAACTTTCTTAATCTATGACTTCAATAACAAAGGCTAAGAAAACAGTCGTATTGAAAAATAGATCTAGCTCTACGGATCATTTGTATATCCAGAAAAATATATAAAAACTTGTGAATTTTCATCTCTGGAGCAAAACACCTGGAAAAATACACCATACTTCACTTAATCCTTCAGGGAAAAATTGAAGGCAAACGAGGTCCAGGCAGAAGAAGAACATTATGGCTTCAAAATCGAAGGGACTGGTTTGGACAAAACTCAGCAGCACTTTTTCGTACAGCTGTTGATAAAAATAGGATCGCCAACATGATTGCCAATGTCCGATAACGGATATGGCACAAAAAGAAGGAGCAAAACACAGCAGTTCCAGCATTCAGATGTCAGATCATCTGGAACATCATAAATGTCACTTTGCTGTGTAAAAAAGGGCATTATATGCATGTAATAAATAAGGGTAACACAGAGATGTTCTAGGGCAGAAGTGTGGAACTACGACCCCTTTATGATTTGTGGACTTCAACTCCCCAGAATACCTGAGCCAGCCATGCTGGGAGTTGAAGTCCACAGGTAATAAAAGTGCCTTAGTTCCCCACTAAGTTCCCCTTGCTATAGGATATACATTTGCTATTGAGAGCTGATATCTCCTTATTGGTTCAAATAGATAATCCAAATACACTGTGTCAGAGCACAGCACAAATCACTCTACCTATTACATTTAGGAGAGTCCATTGTGTATTTACTTTTTATTCTAAAGCATCGAATGGTAATGTGACAACAAATTCGCTTTTATAGACATCCAGCTGGTCACCTGATTCAGAAGCATCCTTCTCCCAAAATCCAGTTCAAGGCAGCACACAAAATGTGAATTAAAGGGAACACAAGGGTCAAATTACAATAGAGAACAAGGCCATTTAAGTGACAAGTGCTGTTCTATATTTCACAGTACGGAACAAAATATCAAGCTGAGATACATATGGCATTTGGTGGGAAGAAAACTAAAATATATATGATAGGAAGTTTGGACAAGATGATGCTTCTTCTATTGTAATTCTTGAATCTGCTATACACATTTCAGTTTGGATAATCGGTTACCATCTGCAGTTGTCCAACTATTTTGAGGTCAGCATTCCTTGGCCACCATCTTGAGCAAAGTACCCATTGCCACAAAATTATATTCCTAGTTTGTTTGTTCTCTTGTCTCTGTCTGGCTTTCTAAGATATTTTTTCCTAATGGTTGTTCTCTCAGTACTTTAACTTAGGAAGAAGGAGAGACATTTTCTGTAAAATCCATTGTGAAAATGTGCTTTCTTGACATATTTGTCCTTGACAAACTCATGTGCACACAGGAAAGCACTTAACATATGGACTTTTGAGATAGTTTAAAGAAAAAAAAAGTGTTGTGATAAGAACAAAAAGGAGAGAGAGGGAGACAGAGATGAAAAAGAACGCCAATTGATTTGGTACAACTACAGAAACAGATGTGTCCTGTTTTCTAATGTTACCTAAACAAAGCTTGCAAGAGGTAAGATAGTGGTATATCTCTGCTAATGTTGTGTGCATAGATAGTTTAAGCCTTTAGACCTGTGAAGCTGTTGATTGTTCTTTCTTGGAAATAATGTACACAGCTCATTTAGGTTATATTAAGCATTACAGGTAGTCCTTGACTTACAACAGTTCATTTAGTGTTGGTTCAAAGTTACCGCAGCATTGAAAAAGTGATTTATGACTATTTTTTCACATTTACAACCATTGCAGCATCCCCCATCGTCACATGATCAAAATTCAGACGCTTGGCAACTGATTCATATTTATGACGGCTGCAGTGTCCCGGGGTCAAGTAATCACCTTTTGCGACCTTCTGACAAGCAAAGTCAATGGGGAGGCCAGATTCACTTAACAAATGTCTTACTAAGTTAACAACTGCAGTGATTCCCTTAACAAGTGTGGCAAGAAAGGTCATAAAATGGGGCAAAATTAACACCTGTGTCGCTTACCAACAGAAATTTTGGACTCCAATGTGCTCATAAGTCAAGGACTACCTGTTATTCCAAAATAATTTAGTTCTTAGTATGAATGAAATTTGAATTGAATTGAGTTGAATTGAAATGAATTTACCTCATATTTAGATATGGAACTTAATTGATGGGCAAAAATTTCTCCCGTGAACCAAATAATTCTTTTCTCCATTTTGTTGGTTAAATAACCCAAAGGAAAATAGCACGAGTTTGGTATCCAATTTTTTTCCCAAAGCAAAATTGCAATTTTTAATCCACAATCTATAAAACCATCCTTGTGTACTTTCACTGTCCATTTCCCATAGCTTCACTTACCAGTCATCACTCCCTTAATATCACACTCTGTGTTCATCCTATTCCTGTGAGTCAGACGAAGGATGAGCTTCTTTGCAGCTTCAAACTGCTGTGTGGCCATCAGCCAGCGAAGAGATTCTGGGAAAATACTTCAAAGAGGGAGAATGTGTTAGGGAAGGTTCTTAAAGGGTTGCCAGCCTTTTTTTTAAAAAGTTTTTAATAGCGTCTTCTTTTTCTGTCTGGATGTATTTTGTTTTCTTTTTTTAATTGAACTATGAGTAATAAATATTATCAAGTAGCTAAATTAACCAAATTCAAGATGCATAAAGAAAAAAGATACTAAATACTAAATAAAAATACTAAATAAATACTAAATAGAAACTAAATAAAAAAATCTACTAAAAAGCAAGTAGAGAAACAGGTACTATGCATGTACTTACCATACATTAAAGTATTATCTTATTGTGATATATTGTTATTGTGGTAAACCATAAAAATATGGTTGATAGAAATATGGTTCCTGTCTCTGATGTCTCATGAGTTTAACTTTGACTGTGATTTAAAGACCACAGCTGGAAGAAAAATGGTAGAGGAAAAAAGATGGCACTCTTGCTCCTCCCACTATTTCTCTCAGTTTCCATATAAAGAGTGTCATGCAGTGGTGGTATTCAAATTTTTTTGCTACCGGTTCTGTGGGTGTGGGTTGGTGGGCATGGCAGGGGAAGGATACTGTAAAATCTCCATTCCCACCCCACTCCAGGAGAAGGATACTGTAAAATCTCCATTTCCACCCCACTCCAGGGGAAGGTTACTGAAAAATCCCCATTTCCTCCCAATCAGCTGGGAGTCAGGAGGCAGAGAATAGATGGGGGAGGGGCCAGTCAGAGGTGGTATTTACCGGTTCTCCGAACTACTCAAAATTTCCTCTACCGGTTCTCCAGAACTGGTCAGAACCTGCTGAATACCACCTCTGGTGTCATGGAAATTTATGATCAAACACCTCATTTCTCTCGTAGCATTTGGCTCTAAACATTCGCCTGTTACTAACGAACCCCTTCTGAAAGTAAAGAATCGCAGATACTTACAACCAATACAGTAACATCAGCAGGAAAGGGCAGATGATCACGGCTTGAAGAATTTGCCAGTCCTTGCAGAGGGCAGCCAACCCTGGCATCAGGAACTGTCCTGCCATTGCTACAAAGCTTGCTATCATTGTGATCATGAAACGTTGGTTAGGAAGGCAGAGCTCTATCCCTGAAAAATAGAAAGAACATTTTAGAGAGCAATGGCAATCAAAAAGGAAAAAAAGGACAAAATCTTCGCAACAGTCACTCTCCGGTACTTATAAAAATAACTCTACGTTCAGAGAGGATACAATAATTCCTATTTGAAATATTCTACACTACAAATTTTATTTTAGGACATGAGAGAAAACTCGAAAGTTACTCAGCTGCTGTTGTGGCCCGTCAGCGGCCTGTGCAGCCAATAGCTGATTCTGACAGCGTGGAGGCAAGTGTGGTGCTGCGCCAGCAGCCTGTGCAGCTGGCACTCGAGTCAGACAATGGGGAGGCTGGAGAAGATGTGGTGCCAGAGGCAGGGATTCAGCCAGGGCCTTCAGAACCTCCAGAAACTCCCATAAGTGAAGAGGACTAAGAGGAGGAGCCTGTTCTCAATGTATGGGCGCGTAGAGCTGCCAAAAGGCAGGAGTGGCTCCTCAGGAGGAGGTCTCCTTGAGAGTAAGGCTTGGGGCTAATTGGCCACTCCCTTAGCCTATTTAAGGAAGGACGACTGAGGCAATTTGCAGGGAACAACTTCGTTCACTCTCCTTCGTGTCTTGATCTTAGTTCTCTTATCAGTTTCCTGCAAATTGCTTCTGGGCATTCTGCCAACCATAGTAAGATTACGATCATTTATTCTTTGGATTCTTGTAGGCTGTTAAGAAAGTTAATTAACGGCCTTTGTTTGAAAAAGACTGATTTAATTTAGTAAACTAAGGTTTGTACAGACTTTGTGTGGGCTGCGTTCTTTGGGGTCCGTAGCTGGGGCAGAACAGCTGCTGCTCTGAACCTCTCTCAGAGTGACAGTTCGCATTTTACAATTTATTTGCATGAATACAGGTGTAAAAAGGAAAAGGGCCACCCAAACACCCGCTAGCTAGACACTGTAAAAGATGACACCAAGATGACCATGGCGGATCTGAAGGAGGCAGTGCAAGACAGAGGGGCATGGAGAGTGGTGATCCATAGAGTGGCAGACAGTTGGCCATGACTGAATGTCTGTCAGAGTGATGATGATAATAGGCGTTAGCAATCGTTAATCACATCAAAACCAGTTAGACTTGTCTTAACCAAGAGTCACTGTTTTCAATCAAATTAGTCATAATCATCTCACTTGGATCCAGACTACCTTTACCACTAGAAAAAAACTTTTTTTTTTTGGTTTTTAATAGCCATCACAAATACCAAATATTTGCTTGGCATCATAAGATACCTATTCCCATTTGAACATCCCAGAAAATCGTTAGTGGCATGAATATTTGGCTGTCAACAAGTAAACATTTGGATATGCCATAGTTCACCAAATTAAATGGCACCCAACACATTTAGAAAATATTTCTACTCTGTGTTTTGGAAACACAGTTGAAAGCATTATTTTGCTCTAGACCTTATCAGTCAGACTGTATTGAAAGATAATACTGGCTTTAAAAAAAAACCAATTGCTTCCAGTTTAAAATATTGATAGTTCTTCCAAGCTCAACTGTTATTCAATTTGACTGCACTGTATTTATTCTTCACAAAAGAGAGAGAAAAAAATCTACAAATATAATATATGCACAGTTGTTTCTGCTACCAGCAGGGAACAACAAGAAAGAGCTGTATTGTCCATTCTGCTTATAATAAGATGCACGTAAATGGTCTTGGATGGAAAAGATTGCTCACACATGCTGCAGTGCAAAGCAGCATAAAGGATCGGTTGGCATTCTTTGATTTTATTTTTTCCCCTTTGATTAAAAAAAGAAAAAGAAATGAAAAAGGGGGAAAAAAACCCGAAATCAAAGAAAGCCAAGCAATTTCACACTGCTTTGTAACAAAAACACAGGAGGAATGTAATAGTATTCAATAAATTATTCCAAGTTAGTTTACGAATGAAGGCAAATATACATGTCCAAAGATAATGTTGCAAGACTGAATCTGGATTAGTCACTGGGACCAGAGATTTACTCTTCCGAGTATCTTTTGGATTCATGCTGGAGCTATTTTCAGATAATTTCTCTCTACTGGAATATGTGCTTTGGGCTATCCTGTGAGTCATATTTATGTGGTGCCTTCCTACTGGCTGATTGGTGTGTGATGGCTTGCGATTGCTGTTGTTTCTTCATGCTGCCAAGCCCCTAAGCTCCTAAGTACTTGATAGCCTAGGAGCCAAGGGCTTAGCAACAGAAGGAAACAACAGCCAATCACCAGCCATCAACACATGATACGTACATCTCTGACTGGAGTTAAAAATTCAGCTTGTATTTAATATATTTTGTCAGTTTTTCCACAAAGGTACAGATTGGAGGCACCCAAAATTTGAGGCACCCAAAATATTTCTTGGAAGGTCACATACCAACTCCCCTCCCCCTCCCCTCCTATTAATTTTTCTGCTTAATAGCCAGACCTATTTCCTCCTGGCCAGTGATGGGATTCAGCCAGTTCGCATCACTTCGGGAGAACCGGTTGTTAACTTTCTGTGCAGTTTGGCAAACTGGTTGTTGGAAGAAATCATTAGGGCAGAGAACCAGTTGTTAAATTACTTGAATCCCACCACTGCTCCTGGCTAGTCTCTTCCTTGGGAAAAGGTATCACTAAAACACTAAGTGTCTGAGAAAATAATTCTATCAAACCAGTGATTATATGACAACCATATTTAGATTTTGGGTAGAATTTTCAGCCCTTGATATTAATTGGCTTGGCAACATTGTATTTCAGCAAATAGGATTGGTTATAATGGTACAATAAAGCCAAATCAATCAGGATGACTAAATATGACATCATTAAGTCAATTCAAACTGAGAAGAAACATTGCCTTACTTTGAAGGAATGTGAGTTAGGAGGAAGGAGAATACAGTAAATGACATTTGAGCATCTGTGATATTTTTGTTCTTATTGCACTCTCAACTGAAAGAAATCAGGATAAACGTTTTATTTTATTTTTTTAAAAAGGATAAAAAGGATGTGTGTGTGTGTGTGTGTGTGTGTGTGTGTGTGTGTGTGTTCCAGCATAACTCTGGAACACCTTGAGCAATTTCAACCAAACTTGATACACAGATGACTTACTCTCTGGAAAAAAAATACTGTGGGGATAAGACACCCCTAACACCCCTCGGGGTGTGTATGTGTGTGTCTGTGTATTGATGTATATAAGCAGGGGTGAAATGCTGGTTTGGACCGGATCGCCCGATCCGGTAGCGATGGCAGCGGGTGGTTCAGAGAACCGGTAGCAAAAATCCCTGCCCTCCCCCATGCCCAGTTGAACCGCGCGATCATCAGAGGCTTTTTTTTTAATTTTTAAAAGCATTTTTTCTACAACCTCTTCAGCCGAAGAGGTTGTTTAAAAAATGCTTTTAAAAGGTAAAAAAAAAGCCTCTGACAATCCCAGCTGAGTTGCCAGATCGTCAGAGGCTTTTTTTTTTTACTTTTAAAAGCATTTTTTCTACAACCTCTTCAGCCGAAGAGGTTGTAAAAAAAAAAGCTTTTAAAAGCCTCTGACAATCCCAGCTGAGCCACACGATAATCAGAGGCTTTTAAAAAAGCGTTTAAAAGCATTTTTTTGGCTGAAGAGGTTGTAGAAAAAATGCTTTTAAAAATTTAAAAAAAGCCTCTGATGATTGCGTGGCTCAGCTGGGCATGGGGGGGGGGGGCAGGGATTTTTGCTGCCGGTTCTCTGAACCACCCACCGCCATCGCTACCAGATCGGGCGATCTGGTCCAAACCGGGAGCATTTCACCCGATGGAGGCATGTCAGCCAAGGAGAATAGTCAGTGGAGAATGGGAGGAACCCTGGAGGAGAAGGAGTGGGGGCCAAAGGTATGAGACAAAAAGTCCCATTCTGGTACAGGATAGTGTCTCTATGGCATGCATGCATTATTTTGATGGGGAATGCCTAGCTGATATTAACTTCTATTATTCACTTTTGGTAAGGAACAGGACTGTCATTCCAATATGAATCTTGTATTTGGCATCACTGATATTTTCTCTGTTTCATGATTACTGCCATCATCTAGTTTAGCCAGCCTGATATTTCTACAACCTGTAATTATTTACTTAGCAATAGTAGGTTCATAAACTAAACTTCCAAGTTTCATTGCTCAAATTAGACTAATTTTTCCTCTTATCGTACAGGAAATTAAAGCTCATAGTTTAACTTAAATGATTTGCATAGTATGGTAAGAACATAGTCCTTTGCATTGTAGAGAAATCCAGTAAAGCTCAGCTTCCAAATTAAGAAATCTTTATAATAGAGAAAAATGTTCAAGAAGCAAGTCAGGTGGATGTTAAATGACAGTCAAGAGGTAATTAATCAAACTAATGGAGTTTAAGCACAAGCTTTCCATTGGGAGATCACTAAAACAAGAGAATTCCTCAAGAAGAAGAGATTATACTAACTGAGGGTATAGGTTTTAAGGAATTTTATGACATGAAAAACCTCAGGAAGTTTCATCTAATGATAATGGTAAAAGTCATAGAACTCTAAAGCAAAAAAAAAAAATAATAATTCTGGATTTAATGAGGATGATGATGTTATCCATTCAGTTGCGTCTGACTCTTGGAGAGACTACGGACCAGGTCTCGCCATACTTTCCAATCTTGCACTACTTCTTTGAGTTTTCCTAGGCTCTGGTTGGTGCCAGCTTTGATGGTGTCTAGCCAACATGTTATTTGATGGTCTGCCTTTTACCTTCCAAACATCATTGCTTTCTCCAGTGAATTCTCCCATGTAACGTGGCCAAACTTAAGTGAGACTCAGTATCGTAATTCTGCCTTCTAATGACACGTCTGGATTTAAATCCCATCATAAGCATAATATGGTAAGTTACCGTATATTGCTCTAGGGAAATCACAGAACTGAGCTGTCAGTTTCCTTTGCAGGACCTCATTTTCTCACTGCTACATTCTAAACGAACAACCTCCATCAAATTACAACAAGAAAGCATCCACCTATTAAATGTATCACGGGAGCAACTAAGATCCTGTATTTCCCACTTCGATTTGACTCGGATGAAATATGACAGCAAACTGTCTTCAGGGGTTACAATATTGCTCCATCTCCATCTCCTCAATCCTATCTATTTTGTGCTGACACAGGAAGTCTAAAATCACACGGTAAACAGGCTGAACTTGGTTGCAAAATTTAATATATATTTAAATCTAAACAAGATGCTAGAGAGCAGGATCATGCTTAGCTAAACATTGGTATACCTGTTTTTTGATCATTCGGACAATCTAGAAGAGTCAAAGGAGGAGGAGGAGGACAGGAGGTACAAGTAGTCCTCAACTTACAACAGTTCGTTTAGTGATTGTTCGAAGTTACAACGACACTGAAAAAATTTGACTTATGACCATTTTTCACAGTTATGACCTTTGCAGCATCCCTATGATCATCTGATCAAAATTCAGATGCTTGGCAATTGGTTTATATTTACGACCGTTGCTGTGTCCCAAAGTCATGTGATCCCTTTTTGCAACCTTCTGATGAGCAAAGTCAATGGGGACGCCAGGTTCACTTAACAACCTGTTTATTAACTTACAACCTGCAGTGATTCACTTAACAACTGTGGCAAGAAAGGTTAAGGCAAAACTCACTTAACAAAATAAATTTTGGGCTCAATGGTGGCCATAGATTGAGGACTACCTGTATTACAAACTACTACAATTCCCTAATGCTTTATTTAAAATGGTTTATGGTAAAAAAGTGAGAGGAAAAGATGGAAAGAAGACATCAGAAACCATAGAGTTATTAGTAGGCAAATTAGTCAAATAAAACCATGCTAGACTTTGCACAGCAAAGAGAAGGTAATTATAATAAAATGTTCCTCAAAATAGACCTGGATTATCATCAGCACTATTAATTTATTACTGCAATTTTCTCTCTAACATTTTACATTCCGTTTCTAGTCACACTTTCATTCTTACAATAATACCCACTATTTTTAGCATCAAGCTACTAAACACACACCTCCCTTTCCCCATCCATGATACTTTAATCAGAGCTTTCTGATTTTATTCCAAAGAGAAATAATATTCAAGCTATTAGGTACATATTTTGCCCAACTCAAAAAGTCTCCCCTCCCCCCCCACAGTTTCTATTCTTGCCAGCAAAATAAAATTCTGTCTGGCAATATGCAGGTTTAAGAAGTTCTAAATACAGGGTTATTAATTGGAGCATTTGAATTTTAGACCAAAATGCCAGTTGCTTGAAGTTTTTTTCTTGTGTTGTACATGCACAGAAAGAGAACATAGTGGCTTTTAGCAGCTTTTATTAAAACGTAAGTCTTGATTTCTGTCTCAAAAATAAAAGCAAATTCAACTAATAAAACATGAGGGAATCGAACAAACCTCCTTATGGATAGATAGATCTATTACTATCAGAAGGAAGGAAAGCATCTATTGACTGCAAAGATCTGGACAAACAGTATGTGGCAGCAAAGAGTTAACATTTTGGCATCTCTTTGCTGCTGCGTAGTGGTCAATTGGATTTCTGTAGACTATCACTTTGGTAAATAAGATACAGTATAATTCTGAAACAGGGCTATTAATTTTATCACACATTTGAGATAGTTCGTTGGCTATTGCCTTCTGCTGCATTGATTTGCACACAAAAAGAACAGTGAAAGAGACTGCTAGGTATGAAATCAGAACACCAGACAGATTTCATACTACGGATGTAAGCTAACCTACTGTAAAATAGCTTGGTTTTCTGCGCTCCTAATCTATGCAATACATAAGGTCACCTGAAGGCCAAAATAATTTATAATTTAACTGTATCACATCAGCAGCTTTCTAGTTTGAACATGTCTTCTTTCCATCTTCCAGTTTCTGGTAAGGATAAGATGAGAGAACTTGGTCCTATTAGTAAGGATAACCTCCAACATAGTTATCCTTAAATGTAAATAGGGATTCTGGTGTACTTTTAAAGAACGTCTGCTCTCAGATATGTTTAAGGAAACCACATATTTGCCCCTATTATTTTAAATGTTGCTACTGCTTTTTTCAATCTGTCCAGCATTGGATATTGGAGCAGGGTGTGTTAGTAAATTGAGCATGCAAGTTAAGATTAAACATATTTTAAAAGAATGCCAATAGAATAGAATGCTTAGCTTGCAATAGATTTAAGGGTCCTGAATGGAGAAAAAACACCTCAGAGAAATTCAGAAGTATGTATTGTTGGTGGAGACATTAGATAAGTTTTGTTTTAATCTAGTTTACTGGCCACGTGAAGGGTTAAAAAGTGGCAGAAATGGGTGGGTTGGTATGATCCTCCAACAATGTCCGTGGTTTGTGATGGCCCTGACTCTGTATGTGTGTGTGTGTGTTTAAATCTACTCTTGTGAAGAGGAAAGAAGCAGAAAGGAAGCTACAGCCTTTGGGTCTATTTTGCACCAGCTTTGGGGGGGGGGGGGGGCTAAAAAAACTGGCTGGCAGAAAACTGATCATGCCATTTGGAGTAAGAGGGTAGATCAGCCGGAATGGAGAGGAGATGATTCAAT
The DNA here is from genome assembly GCA_012654045.1 of Ptyas mucosa. Classification (NCBI taxonomy): domain Eukaryota; kingdom Metazoa; phylum Chordata; class Lepidosauria; order Squamata; family Colubridae; genus Ptyas; species Ptyas mucosa. The sequence goes on from WNWU01000003.1 coordinate 1,464,323, forward strand.
AGTGATGTCATGAGATCATGATCAATCAATGTTATGAGACATCAATAATGATGTCATGAGACCATGATCAAATGTTCATTCTTGGTCATATTGCAAAGATAAAATGTCTGGGTTTTATTACAGGTGAGGGAGGTGTGTTCTATAGCACCAGCAGGTAAAATGCTTTAATCTAATCCCATTCCTGACACATTGCTGACTGTATGGGGTCTGAGAGTGTCCTTCCTCAGTCCTTTCCCCTGTATGGGCTGTCTATGGAGACATTCTACAGGCTTCTTCTCCACTGAAAAAAACCTAGATATCTTTGAGGAAGCAGATTTGGTTTATGGTTCAATGTAAGATATAAATCCAATCAACTATGGTTGATTCATCAAACCGCCCAAAAAAAATATCAAACCACATCTTAGCAACATTTGTGAACACAGCTGAAGAAAATACACCTTTTGAAGTTACCTCAGAAGCAACTCAGGCAAATGACTCTACTGTACCTCTTACAAAAGAGAAGGGAGAATATGAGCCTCGTATAAGGCAAACTACTCCCTCTTGTTTTATTTTCCTTTCTCAGTTTCTTTTTTGATATACACCTTCTGCTGGAACATCTTGTCTTTTAATCTATCTTGCCCTTTACATTCTTAGTGAAAAAAAAAACAGGCAGGTGTTATCTCAGTTAAATATTTGCTTGGGGGACGGAACGGGACAACAACAAAGTCCTCTAGTTGCTGTGAACAACTAGAGGAATTATTCCAAAGTAGGTAGCGCTTAAATCACTGTTCCAAAATAGAACTTCCGGGCATTCTTGCCTGAGATTCTTGCATATGGAAAAAGTCAGCAAGAATGAGTATCTGTCCTAGTGCCATGGGATGGGGTGGGGGTTTTATATGGTGGATTTTTAAATATTGTAAGCTACTTTTGTGTGTGTTGGGCGGCCATATGAACTTGTCAAACAAATAAATAATACCCCAGGTCATGCAAACTGTCATTGCTTCTGATACAAGTCCTTCATGCAACAAAATTCATGGCCTAAGCAGTGAGTATAGAAAATTTAATGTAAGGGGGGAGGGGAAAATCACTTGCACCAAGAAGCACAAGAACGTTCTTAAAAAAAAAAATTAGGACAGGAAACTGAACTTCATTCTTTCAGATTCCTCCAACTTTGCATTTAATACCTAAATCCTTGTTAATAAATCAGCAATGATTTACAAACATTTTGGCCTCAGGATCCCTTTACATATTTAAAAATGATTGAGGATCTCAAAACAGTTTTGGTTTATATGGGTTGTAATTATTGATATGTACTGTATTAGAAGTTAAAACAGGAAAATGAAAACAAATAATATTTATTATTTGTCTTTGCAGACCCTTCTAGACCTAGAAGGGTCTTCAGGATGTCCAGAGGTCTCCAAACACTGACAATCCTTGACCTATAGGATTTGGAGACCACACTTGGATTTCCTCTGCACTTGTAACAACAATAATTTGGACAAACTTTTGAGTTGAAGAAGCCACTAATTCTGAGAATCAGTAATTTAAGTAGACAACGGATAAACAGGAGAAGATCAACTCCTATAGGTAGTTACAACTCAGTGCAGGAAAATAAGGCTGTGCTGCCATTTTTTTTACTCTAGAGCTTGTATTATCAGCTGTTCCTCCTTTCTATAGGGATGTCCCTTCTTTTAGTGAACATTTTCTTCATTTTCTTCATCCTTTTATAACATTTACGGGATATTAAAGGTATTTATTTTTGTTTCAATAGACTATAGTTACTTAGAAAACCACAATTGACTGGGTTCACAATTGACTTGGGTAAACCAAAACCAGATAAATCCATACTGCAGCCTTGGTGTGTTTATAGCAAACAACTAAGGGGAAGTGCATCTCAACTCAAAGTATTTGGTAAGCCTCACTGGGACTTCCTTCTGAATATACACTTGCTGGAGTTGTGCCTTGCACCTATGACATTTCACTAGAACATAAATAAGTTCTTACAGCAGCTAAGCATTTGAAGAGTGTGTGTGAGCAAGACAGTGTCTGTGCTTTTATGGAGGAGGGAATTACATTTCCAGAACAAGTAGGCAACAAATCTGGAGGGAACCTGCCCCCACAACATTTCAAGTACCCATAAATAGTTTTGTGATATTCTATGCCTGTTATGGAATATAAATACAACAAGGAACAAGCCATCTGCCTCACCATGTTTTTTGCCTTTTTATTCTAGATCCAGTTTAGCTTAGTATCCTTGTCCATCTGTGGAGAATTATTTTTTCTTCCTTGGGTGTCTTTAAAAAAACACTATAACAAACCTTGCATCATTCATTTTAATTGCTTTTAATTTCAAATTTTGACTTTATGCATTATTCATATAACTTCTAGATATGGGGCTAGAACTTATAAACCAGCAGCTATGTGCTCTGCTTTATTTCTTAACAAGATGGTTTCAATGTACAGTAACAGCTCTTACTTATTTACAGTGGTACCTTGGTACTTAACTGTTTTAAAACTCATTGAATTTGGTACTCAACACATTTTAATGTAAACATTTTTGTCCCGGTACTAATCGTTTGTTTGGTACTCAATGCACAAGCTAGAACTTGTCATTGTTGGCTGCCTTGTGACTTACTACATTATTTATGGGAAAAATTTGTTTGGTACTAATCGTTTTGGGTACTCAAAGTGCTTCCCGGAACAATTAAGGATGAGTACCAAGGTACCACTGCACTATATTTGTAGGATGCTCATTCCTAGAGGCTCTAAGCCAATGATGGTGAACCTATGACATACTATATAGATCAAAGGTGATATGTTTTCAGTGACATGCCAGATTGCCAGAGTTCACCAACACCCAACAACAACTATTCTTAAAAGCAATTCAAAAGAGTTGAACTCCCAACAAGACTCAAAATGCCTCATCAACCCCTAGCACTGCTATTTTCAGTAATATTCCTTGCTCTCAGATGACTCTAAAAGCCATCTGATAAAATAAAAATGATGGGTAGTTGCAATGTTTTGCTTTGCAATGCTTTGTTGGGACCCCCCCCCCCCAAATAGATAATGAGCATCCTGGGTGAACATTAAAGGGGATAATGGACATTGGTATTTTTCTTATGTTGTTTATACAAAAGCTCTCTCTCACACACACCTGTTGCATTTTAAAGTGTGCCTAGGTTGGTTTGTCTTTACAAGGATTTTTTTAAAATGATGTATACACTTTATTTAGGGTATAGGGACATTCTGAGGTTTGTCTTTTTTGAAGCAAAATGCCTCAGAGGTTTTTATGGGTTTAAATATGTGACGTTTTCGAGAAGCTTACAAACAAGGCAACTGTCTTCCATCTATGATTGGCAGATTGCTTCTGAAAATTAGAATTCAGTTAAAAATTAGCTAAAATAAAAGCTGTACTAAAACCTCCTGTTAAAAGATAAGATTTATAGTTCTGGAAGCAACCGAGACCAGCTTAGACTGTTCCAGCAGTGTTCTCTCATCTGATATAATGTCTAGATCTACATAGAAAATTTAAAACTGGAGGGTCTGGACAATACCAGAATGAAGAAGGCTGCTGAAAGCTATCTATAAAAAGATTTTTTAACTGAAATCTTAGGGGGGGGGAAAGTATTTTTGTACAATCATTATAGTTGTAGACAGGTGGGAGATCTTTGTACCATCTGTATAATTACGTTCAACCTATGATTCCTATAGAAGTTATTCCTGTCTAGAGCTTGAACAATACAGGAATGAAGTACTTATCCTATAATTCTTCCTGGCAACACTGAATTCCTGGCATCTGGAAAGCAGAAATTAAACACCTTCATATAGTATCAATAAACAGTAAATCAAAGTACTATTTTCTGCTTATGATCTTGCTATTCCTTCCATTATTAGAATTATCAATAAAACACACTCTTTTACAGACTCTTTCCTTAAAAAAAAGTAGTACAAATATCTACAAGTAAGAGGAATTGATATCCAAGTAAACAGACTTAGGACAAAGCCTAAAGCAGGCTATAAAATAATATACAATCAGTTTTTAGTAGGCTTTCAATCAGGGGAACCTAGCAAACCACACTGTGATTACTATGTCATAAATTTTAGCATGCTGCACAAATCAAATCTATGTCTTTCATTATTTTATTTATTTATTTATTGGTTCAATTTATATGCCGCCCTTCTCCGGAGACTCAGGGCGGCTTACAATGTGTTAAGCAATAGCCTTCATACTTTTTGTATATACCTGCTTAGTAGGGCTTCTGGCCCCCCCTAAGTGGTGTTCTTTTTTATACAAAGTCAGCTTATTGCCCCCACAATCCGGGTCCTCATTTTACCTACCTCGAAAGGATGGAAGACTGAGTCAACCTTGAGCCTAGTGAGATTTGAACTTGCAGTAATTGCAGGCAGCTGGTGTTACTTAACAGCACTTTAGTCTGCTGCGCCACCAAGGCTCTTCTATTAGTAATTAGTAATAGCAATAGCACTTAGACTTATATACCACTTCATAGTGCTTTACAGCCCTCTCTATGTGATTTACAGAGGCAGTATATTGCCCCCAACAATCTGGGTCCTCGTTTTACCAACCTCAGAAGGATGGAACGCTGAGTTAACCTTGAGCCAGTCAGGATCGAACTCCTGGCAGTGGAATGTAGAGTTAGCCTGTAATATTGCATTCTAACCACTGCACCACCACGGCTCCATTATTTAACATTCTATTTTATTAATCCCTGGTTTATTAATCTCATAACAAGAATTGAGGACCCAGAATTGAAACTAGGGACTGTTCTTCAGAATTATATGCCGATAAAACAAATGGCAATGAAAACAAAAAATTCAGTAACGTTTAGGCTACCTGAGGAACCATCTCACTCCAATGGGACAGCCTCGCCCAACCCTGTGCTGGCAGAAGGGGCATGCTGCATGCCCCGTCAGTCAAAGAGCTTTAGTGGCTAGGGTCCAGGTAAAGAACCTTTTTTGCTATGGTCCTGCCCTTTGAAACATCATGCCTCCCCCCGCCCCCAAGGTGAGATCTGTTCCCATCCTTCTGACCTTCTGTAAGGGTCCGAAGACCTGGCTTTGCCAGCTGCCTTGTGTGTGTGTGTGTGTGTGTGTGTGTGTGTGTATCACACTGGAGGTGGTTGATGCATTAAAAGAAGACACCACCTTTCCGTCCTGCGCATCCTGTTCCCTTCCTCCTCATCTCTGTAATTGAATCTTTACCATTATTAGAAATATTTATTCTTCATGGTTTTACCGGCTTTTATTCTTGTAAGCCTTCCAGAGTCACCACGAAGCAAGATGGGCGGCAAAATAGCTAATAAATAAATAAGTATGCTCTCAGTTTCCAAATTCTCCCAAGGGCTCCAAGAGCTCAGGGGATTAAGGCAGCTTGCTATAGACTTTCCTAATAAAATGCCTTCCAGGTGCATTGGAAATACAATATCTCGAATATTCAGCCAACAATGCATCTAAATGTCACAAGGCTGCATTAAATATTGGAAATTGAACTAAACAGCAGTGCTCTAATCATAGCTTCTTTAATACTGGCAAACAATTATGACCTTACAAGGAAATATCTGTAATATTTCTGAGAAAGCATTCTAGGGGCACAAAATGTCTGGCTTCTCGTGATTTTCACAACCCTGGAGTTTGGCAGAGCTCAGGTTGTGCATTTTACTATTAAAAAACCTGACCTTCAGAAAATCACATCCCCTTTTTCGGTTGCAGCCATCAACATGCCATTAAATGTTTATTACTACCCCAAAAATGATTAAGTTACACATTTCTTTTCAATAAGAAGCAACCACAGGGAGTCCTCAATGTATGACCACAACTGAGCCTGACATTTTGCTCATGAGTGATTTAGTCATTAAACAGGTCACCATGTGACTTGACTTAATTTTACAACTGTTTTCACAGTGGTTGTTAAGTGAATCATGTGGCTATTAAACAAATCCAGCATATGCACCAGGCAGTTGCAAATTATCTTGTCCCATGACCGCAAGATGCTGCAACTGGTCACAGATGCAAGCTGGTTGCTAAGAGCCTGAAATGCTATCATGTGAGCATGTAGGGTGTATTGTATGTGGCAGTCGTACCTTTGAGAATGGGTTGTAAATACAGTGATTTTCCTTTATTCAGTTGTAACATTGGATGATCATTAGATGACCAGTCATGAAGTGAGAGATTCCTGCACTAAGCAAGATAAGCATAAAACAAGAGAAATACTGTACAGGTAGTTCTCGACTTATGACCATAATTGAGCCCAAAATTCTGTTGTTAAGTGAGACATTTGTTAAGTGAGTTTTGACCCATTTTACGAACTTTCTTGCCACAGTTGTTAAGTGAATCACTGCAGTTGATAAGTTAGTAAACCAATTATTAAGTGATTCTGGCTTCCACATTGACTTTGCTTCAGGGGTGAAATGTAAAATTTGTTACTACCGGTTCTGTGGGTGTGGCTTGGTGGGGGGAGGTAATGTGACTGGGTGGGCGTGGCCAACTTTCTTTTTCTTTTTTAACTTTTCAAAGCATTTTTTCTAATGCTTTGAAAAGCCTCTGCCGATCAGGTAACTCAGTTAGGATCGTCAGAGAGGTATTTTTTAAAAAGCTGAGGTATTTTTAAAATATCTCTCTGCCGATCAGGCAACTCAGCTGCGATTGTTAGAGACTTTTCAAAGCATTTTTTTTACCACCTCTTCGGCCAAGAGGTTGCAGAAAAAAATGCTTTGAAAAGCCTCTGATGATCCCAGCTGAGCCGCGCGATCATCAGAGGCTTTTTTTTAACTTTTAAAAGCATTTTTTCGTCGGAAGAGATGGTAGAAAAATGCTTTTAAAAGTTAAAAAAAAAAAGCCTCTGATGATCGTGCGGCTCAGCTGGGCATTGGGGGGGTGGGGGCATAGGGATTTTTGCTACCAGTTCTCCAAACCACCCGCCGCCATCGCTATCAGATCAGGCGATCCGGTCCGAACCAGGAGCATTTCACCCCTGCTTTGCTTGTAAAGGGGAACAAATGATTCTGGGACACGGCAATCCTCATGAGTATGAACTGGTTGCCAAGCATCTGAATTTTGATCACATGATCATGAGGATACTGCAAAGGTTGTAACTGTGAAAAATGGCCTTAAGTCACTTTTTTCAACGCCGTTATAACTTTGAATGATCACCAAACAAACTGTCGAGGACTACCTGTATTGAATCTTAAAAGTACCCAGATTAATTATATCTGCTTTTCTATTTTGGATAAGGTATAAATTTAGATCTACAGCTATTTGAATTCATATTTGAAAAGCTAAAGGAAAGAATCCCTAGGATCAGCTAGAATGGTAGCAACAGTGGTCTATATGAAAAAATAAATTCTCTTCAATAGTCAAAATCTTACCATCATATCTTAACAAGTAGCTATACAGGCAGTTTCTTGACTTATGACCGGTTGTTTAATGAATATTTGCAATTATAACCAGTGTTCTAAGCCTTTCAGGTGTTTGCTAGCTTTTCCCCCTCTGGAAGGAAGGGAAAAACATGGCACAGCCCTCTCCCCACCACAATATGCCCAGGAAGCCTGAACCAGTGGTGAAATTCAAATTTTTTTACTACCAGTTCTGTGGGTTTGGCTTGGTGGGTGTGGTGTGGCTTGATGGGCGTGGCAGGGGAAGGATACTTCAAAATCTCCATTCCCTCTCCACTCCTGGGGGAAGGATATTCCAAAATCTCCATTCCCACCCCACTCTGGGACCAGCCAAAGGTGGCATTTGCCAGTTCTCCGAACTACTCAAAATTTCCGTTACCGATTCTCCAGAACCTGTCAGAACCTGCTGGATTTCATCCCTGGCCTGAAGCTTTTTCCTGATGCCCCACTTAAGGACCCATACATTTAATGACAATGGGGAGAGCCAGGATTGTGGTTATTAAGCAAAGGGGATTACATAGTGACTGCTTCACTCAACTATCAACATCCTGGAGCCAACTGTGGTTGTAAGGGGAGGACTTCCTATATCCTACAGATGTATTTACCAATCTGGCGTTTCTAAAGATATTTTAGACTTCCAGTGGCAAGGATTTTCTACCAGCATGGCCTATAATCTTTACTAAAATATCCTTTCCTATAGCTTAGTGAGGATCCAGAGAATTTGATCGCTCCTCACATCCTATTCTGAAGTATATCTGCTATTTAAGAAAAAAAATTGGATGTGAGAAACTTCCCAAGCAATTCCATGAACAAATAATCAATCAGGGTTTATTTTCTTGGTGCTTGGCAGAGACTAGAAGACACATAACCAAATTGAAATGCTCTGTTTTATTTCCAGCTAGCCGAACGAAAGAATTTAAAGAGTGCCCTAAAAAGTTATGCTTCTATAGCTCCCATCTTGACTGAATTACTAATGTACACAATATTTCATCCTTCTCCCAAGTTTTCAGGAAACAGCATAGCTTGTAAAGCCAACAGAAAATCTCAGCCAGTTCTTTGACACTGCTGCATATAGTATATAAAATATTCCCACTGTCTAAACTTTTGGGAATGGAAATGATCCATTCCACCCAACTCATCTTCTCTGATATGCCTCAATTGATTACACAGTCCCACTGATGCTTCAGTAATGTTGCAGCTTTTTTCATAATGAAGGGCCAGGACTTTGTCATTTAAATTTAGCTTCACAAAGATTACTGTACTTCTCATTCCAAGCTCAGTAGCTGTTTGACATGCCAGAATGTACACCAGCATTCTGCAATTTGATTCTAAGATGATAAGCAAGTAAGGTGGAGAAAGTCATACAAGGCCGGTTCTGGTATATTTGGGGGGGGGGGGGATTGCTACATTTAAGTACAGGTAGCCCTCGACTTACAACTGCAATTGATCCCAACATTTCTGTTGCTAAGCAAGACAGTTAAGTGACTTTCACCCCATTTTATGACCTAGCTTGCCACAGTTGTTAAATTACTGCAATTAGTAATATGGTTAAGCAAATCTGCCTTCCCCATTGACAGACAGCGTGTCTTGATATTTGTCCAGCAATTTTAAGTTGGACATCTTTTGTGATAAGGTCCAATGCCAAAATTACAAGGGACCCTGATCAGCCATGCTCCTATTTAAAATTATCCTAGACCTGTGATGGAGAATCTTTTCCAGGACGAATGCCCAAAGCATGCCCTAATCCCCAAAATGCAATGCGCATGCGCCCCCTCGCATGGCCCCCCTGCGCATGTACACATGCCCTCCCTGGCATGTGCCCCGCCTCTGCGCATGCGCAGCAGAAACCCAATGACCAGCTGGCCAGTGGGAGGCGCGTGCACATGCATGGCGGACCTGAACTGGGGCGACGGCTCGCATGCCCACAGAGAGGACGCTGTATGCCACCTGTGGAACATGTGCCATAGGTTCGCCATCACAGTCCTAGACAATTATCCCATTCACACAGTCATTGAAAATTCTTGTTTGCAAATTAGTCAATTTACTCACCTAAATATTTCCCTAATAGATACTAATGGCCTGTGTCAGGTGCTTTGAGCCAAGTTAATAGGACACAGTACTTCATGATTTAGAGAGGGCGAATCAAGTGCTATTCATCCAACGCCATCAACTTTTGAGAAGATCACATCGGACAAATGGTATTTCAGAGAGGGAATATTACTCAGACTTAGTTCTTAAATTTATGGAGATTTCTTAGTTGAGGATCTCTTCCTTGGAATAATTTCTTAGGGAATAATCATTATTTTCAGAAATGTTGCTAGATAATCTGCATACATAACAACCATGTAATTAAAGTGACTGAAATTAATTTGGGGGTGGGGAAACAAATCTGCAAGAATCCAGATAATCAGCATTTAAAATATACGAACAAGCAAAAGTTTAGAATCGTCTGGCACAGTTTATATTGTAACACGTTGGAGGGCCTCATGTGCTTTCTTCAGAAGGAGTGGGGGTGGGATAATGACAGAGCAGAGTATTTTCTTATTTCTGTGGTTCTAACAGGAGATAAACAGAGCTTAAGGTAATGTGAAGATCTTCAAGATTGAAGGTTTCTGAAGAAACTAGTCTGATTGCTTTCCCCTACCATTTTCTAAGGATAGACCTTTTTGATTCCAGATGAAACCTCAAATGACCTATGTAACTTAAGATTTCTTATTTGATTTCTGTGACGTTTGTTTTCATAACCTAATGCCATAAGAAATGTGACAGAACAAAGCAAATTTATGACCCATACTGTTCTGCCCCAGCTACAGACCACAAAGAACACGGCACACACAAAGTCTGTACAAACCTTAGTTTACTAATTAAGGACTACTAATGAGCTTTCTTAGTAATCGTTCAAACACAAGTACAGTTTAAATCAGTCTTTTCTGAACAAGGGATGTTAATTTAACTTCATTAACAGCCGACAAGAGTCCAAGAAATAATAACTCAATTCTGAGGTACAGTCTTTCAGTTAACCGTAAGCTTACTGTGGCTGGCAGAATGCCCAGAAGCAATTTGCAGGAAAAATGATAAGAGAGAAGCACGAGCTGATCAGACGTTTCTGGAGTCAATACGCGAAGGAATATGAACAAAGTTGTTTCCTGCAAATTGCCTGTTATCATCATTCCTTAAATAGGCTAGGGGAATGGCCAATTAGCCCCAAGCCTTACTCTCGAGGAGACTTCCTCCTGAGGAGCCACTCCTGCCTTTTGGCAGCTCTGTGCAGCCGTGCATTGAGAAGAGGCTCCTCCTTTTTTTCCTCTTCACTTATGGGAGCTTCTGGAGGTTCTGAAGGCCCTGGCTGAATCCCTACCTCTGGCACCAACTCTTCTCCAGCCTCCTCATTGTCTGACTCGGGTGCCAGCTGCACAGGCTGCTGGCGAATCACCACACCAGCCTCCTCACTGTCGGAATCAGCTACCAGCTGCACAGGCCACTGGCAGGCCACAACATATGATTGGGCAAAGAACAAATGTTAACACACAACACCAACATCTGCAGTCTCAAAGTACTTTGTTACTTTACAGGAGATCGTATTAAAGCTCATATAAAGTTTATCAATTATTCTGTGTGTGTGTGTGTGTGTAAGAGAGAAAGAGAGGGAGGGAGGGAGGACGAGAGTGAGATAGTGTGAGAGAGAAGAAAGAGTGAGAGAGAGAGAGAAATCCAAGTGTTTGAATTATTATGTCTATAAATTATCATACAATACTGGAGACTTAAAAGAGAAAATTGCTTTCTGTAATTTCCTACATGCAGGGTGTTCTGAAAAATACAAGTCAATTTGAATTATTATATTAAAAAGATCCTCTCACTACAGCCAACTTATGAAAAGATGACACAAATACATGTTTCACTTTCCTATTCTATAGAGCATCAACTATGACTTAAGTTGATTGAACTTAGAAAAAGTTCAATCGATTTAAAATAGTCACAAAAAACTTCATTCAGTCAATATTAGAAATACTTGAAGCCCAAGCTCATATATGAATGAAATTCTGTGCGTTAATCTAACAGACTGTCTCTCCAAAAAATACCGATTGCTATTGTTTCCAAATCCTAGGTATGTGGAAATCCTCAGTCAGCAGCACGATATGAATAACGTGTCTGTTAGATCAGGCGCAGGAAAGAAGACAAGACCAGCGGGGTCTGTTCAACAAGTTTTATTCAGCTCTTAACTAAGTCAGAACAGACGAACGGCTGTGCTGCCGGAGCCCTTTTTATAGCGCTCCGGCAGACCAGCCGTCCAATGACAGCGGTTTAACTTTCCCGCCCGGAGGATTAACCAATCCCCGGCCGGATGTCCTTATAAGGACATAACACTCCTCCCCCCCTAGATGAAACATGGTTCAGCTCGTGTCAATCAACAAACGTAGTCACGCAGGTAGGCGGGACGTCTGGAAGCCCTGCTCGACCTGCGCAGTTCATTCTGTTCTCCGTCGTCCGTCTGGAAGGTGGCTGCTCCGGTGTCCTCCGACCCTCGCCCCTGGGATGCCTGCCGCTGGGTCGTTGAAGGCGCCGGCCCTGTCCGTGCGCCTCCGGCCTTGCTGCTGGGCTGCGAAGTGGTCGTTGCAGGTACCGGCTCCGGTGTGCCGCCTCCCGACCCGCTGTTGGAATATATCTGCTGGTCCGGTTGGTCTCTTCCCTGTCCTGGGTGCCGATCGTCGTGGACCGGTAAGTCCCTTGGGTTTTTTATATTTTTTGCAAATTGTCCGTATCTTTTAGACTTGTGTTGGTCGACCCTGTCTGGGTGGTGCAGGTCGACCTGGTCGGGTCGTTGTTGCTTGGGACGGGGGTCAGCTGGACGGAAGATTTCAGACGGGCGGTGTAGTTCTTGCATGCAGGGGTGTCGTAGGCCTCCCTCACCGGGTCGTTGTTGGCCCTCTCGGTTGGGCATGTCCCGGTCTACTGGCGTTCCCTGGAGTTCCCTGCCGTCGGGGTGGCGTTGGGCCGCCTTGCCGGGGAGGCGTGAGTTTTCGTTGCCGTGGAGTCCCCTGTCTACTCGGCAGTTGCAGTACGGTAGCTGGTCTGCTGGCTGGCCGGTCATGTTGGGGTGGTACGGCCCTTCCTCGACTGGGTGTTGCAGGGCTACCTCACAAGGGTGGTGTTGTCCTGCCCTGCCCGGGTGGCGTTGCCCTACCTCGACGGGGTGGTTTTGGCCTGCCCTGTAGGGGTGTTGTTGTCCTACCTCGTCGGGGTGGTTTCGGCCTGCCTTGTAGGGGTGTTGTTGTCCTACCTCGTCGGGGTGGTTTTGGCCTGCCTTGTAGGGGTGTTGTTGTCCTACCTCGTCAGGGTGGTTTTCGCCATCCCCTTCCCACCGCTTCCGGAGTTGGTCGATGTGACGTCTACAGACCACTCCATCTTGCAGTTCGATAGTGTAGGACTTCGGGCCGGTTGAGCTCTCGATTCTCCCTTTAAGCCATTTCGGCAGGCCGTGGAAATTAAGCGCGAAAACCGGATCTCCTGCGGAGAAGGCTCGGAGGGGGCGGCTCGCGGTTGCGGTGACCTCGGAGTGGTACAGGGGGTGAAGTCGGTCCAGGGGTGACCTCAGCTTCCTGCCCATCAGCATTTCGGCCGGGCTCTTTCTAGTGGTGGCATGCGGCGTAATATGCTGAATCAAGAGGAAGTTGTCGATCTTCTCTTGCCAATCGCCCGGCCCCATCCTGGCAAGGGCCTCTTTAGTGAACCTCACCATCCTCTCAGCTTGTCCGTTGCCAGCCGGTCTGTAGGGGGCAGAGAGGGCATGGCGAATGCCCAAACTGGCCAGGAACTCCTCCATTGGTTTCGAGGTCAGCTGCGGGCCGTTGTCGGAAACAAGGATGTCCGGCAGCCCGTGGGTGGCGAATAGTCGCCGGAGGGCTCTAATGGTGACTTCAGTAGCGATGGATGCCAGGGGAATGACCTCAAGCCACTTGGAAAATGCATCCACCACTATTAGCAGGAACTTCCCTTGCATCGGGCCCGCAAAGTCTATATGTATTCGCGCCCACGGGTTGCTTGGTGTTTCCCATTCCGCAATAGGCGTTTGCGGAGGGGCGGGGCGGACTTCTTGGCACGGATCACATCTGGAGACCCAGTTCTCAATGTCTTTGTCCAGTGATGGCCACCAGACGTAGCTCCGTGCCAGTCCCTTCATGCGCACGATGCCAGGGTGCCCCTTGTGCAAAGTCTCCAATGTCTTTAGGCGCAAAGCCTGGGGAACCACAACCCTGTCACCCCACAGTAGGCAGCCCTTCATGGTTGACAGTTCCTGCTGCCTCTTTGCAAACGGCTTGAAGTCGTCGGTCAACGGTCCCGCAGGCCAGCCGCGCAGCACTCAAGACATCACTTGCTTCAAAGTCCGGTCTTTCTGGGTTAGTGCCGCGACGTCTGCGGATGTGACTGGGCAAGCCAGGTCGCCATCGATGTGATGCAGTCCCAGGGTGGGGGCAGGGTCCTCCACTAAGTCCTTTGACGGGCATCTGCTCAAGGCGTCAGCGTTGCAGATGCTACTGCCCGGCCTGTGGCAAAGTTCGTAAGAGTACCCGGCCAAAAAAATTGCCCAGCGTGTCATCCTGGGCGATGAATAGTTAGGTGTGGGCTTGCTTCCCGACAGAAGGCCCAACAGGGGCTTGTGGTCTGTGATGACCGTGAACCTCCGTCCGTATAGGTACTCGTGGAAGCGCTTGATGCCAGCAACGATGGCCAGGGCCTCTTTGTCCAATTGGCTGTAATTTCTCTCGGCGCTGGACAGCGTCTTCGAGAAGTAGGCGATGGGGGCTTCCTTCCCGTCCGGGAACTGATGGCTGAGGACTGCTCCGACGCCGTAGGGGGATGCGTCGCAAGTCAATAGCAGGGGGAGCGTCTCGTGGTATTGGATGAGGACACTCTCAGAAGAAAGCAGGTTCTTGACAGCTCTGAATGCTGCGTCCTCTTCCTTCCCCCACCTCCAGGAAACCGCCTTCCCCAGCAAGCGATGGAGCGGTTCAGCCACGGAGGCTTTCTGTTTCAGGAAAACACTGTAAAAATTCAGTAGTCCCAGAAACGCCTGAAGCTCCGTCTTGTTTTGGGGGGCTGGAGCTTCATGGATAGCCTTAACCTTAGATTTGGTGGGGTGAATGCCGTTCTTATCAATGAGATAACCCAGGAACTCGACTTCCTGGACCCCGATGATGCACTTGTCTCTCCTGACCCTCAAACCCTTCTCCTTGAACCGCTGTAAAACCATGCGCAGTCGCTCAAGTAGTTGGGTTTTGGAGTGGCCGGAGATCAAGACATCATCGAAGTAAGGGACCGCCCCTGGAATGCCTTGAAGAAGGCGTTCCATAAATGATTGAAAAATACCTGGGGCTGCGCTGACCCCAAATTGGAGGCGCGTGCATTTAAATGCCCCTCTATGCGTGACAATGGTTTGTGCCTCCGCAGTTTTTTCATCCACTGGCAATTGCTGGTAAGCTTGGGCCAGGTCCAATTTTGCGAATATTGATCCGCTCCCAAGTGAGTGCAGCAGATGTTGCACCACTGGAACCGGATATGCGCTCTGCTGGAGGGCCCTATTTATGGAACACTTATAGTCGGCGCAGATGCGCACAGACCCATCATGCTTCATCGGGGTCACAATGGGGGTCTCCCATGCAGCATGATCGATCGGTTCCAGGACCCCCTGGGCGACAAGCTTATCTATCTGGGCGTCGACCTTGGGCCTCAGGGCGAACGGAACCCTGCGGGGCTTAAGCCTAATTGGGGTGACATTTTTGTCCAAATTGAAGGAAATGGGTTTCCCCACAAATTTCCCCAGCTTACCATCGAAGACTTCCTTGAACTCTTCGATGATGGCGTCGAGTTCGTCCCTACGAATTTGATGGATCCCGCTGATAGACAGCCCCAATGGCTCGAACCACTCCATCCCCAGCAGGCTCGGGCGGTTTCGCCCCACGACAGTGATGGGTAGGACTCCCTGGAAGTCGTGGTAGGTGACCCGGAGCGAAGTCCTCCCCAGGATCTCAACAGGGTTGCCGCCGAAATCGACAAGACGGGCCCGTAGGGGCTTGAGGTCTTTCCTCGAGATGCCCGGTTTCAGGCGCTTTAACTGGTGCCAGTCCATGATGGAGTAGTTCGATCCCGAATCAACCTCCATAGAGCAGGGTGTTCCCTCCACGATCACGGTGGCATGGAACTTTGCGGCCGCATCGTCAATGGTGTGGATGCCGGAGGACAGCTGCTCAGTTCTGACCGCCGCGTAGCCGCCGCCTCGTTGCTGAGACCTGGTAGAGGACCGTTTGGATGGCCTCTGGTTGTCTTGCCGTTTCTCGCCCCAGCCGGGGGGAAACGGACCCGGGGCAGGTGCTTCGGCCCTGCAGGCTTCAGCGATGTGCCCCCGCTTGTTGCAGCGTCGGCAGATAGCGTCTCTCCAACGGCACTTAGCTCTGGCATGGCTTCCTTTGCAGCTGCCGCAGGGCTCGATCCGGGCGCCATCTTGTGTGCGCTCGCGACGGTTTTGGCGGGAAACCTTGTGAACGGCCATTTCGTCGTCGGAGCAGGAGCTGGCAGACGACTCCTCAGACGAGCTCTTAGGTTGGCGGTGCAATTTGTGCACCCCTTTAGCCCTACTCATGGCGGCAGCCGCCTTTTCTGAGATTTCGGCTGCGATTGCCTCCTCAACGACGTCTTTCAACGCAATCTTCTTTCGGCTGAGGAACTTACGTTGCAGTCCAATGTCCCTCATGCCGAAGACAATGCGGTCTCTGATGGCGTTCTCAACGTTGTCAAACTCGCAGTTTGACGCGAGTTGCCGCAGAGCTGCCACAAAGTCCTTGATGGGCTCCCCTTCCAACTGATTCCTTTGCTGAAAGGTGAATCTGTTGGCCATGGGAGTTCCAGTGGGAGCGTAGTGCTCCTTCAGCACGTCTTGCAGATCGGCCCAAGACATCTCCTCGATGTTCCTTGGGGACACGAGGTCGATGGCCATCTCAAGCACCTCGGAGCCGCAATGCGCTAGGAACAGGGCTCGTTTCCGTTCATCGGAGAGGTCTTGATAGTTGTTTCCCCGCAGAAACTGGCGGAAACGAACCAGATAGGAGGTCCATTTCTCCACTCTGGGGTCGAATTTGGAGATCGGAGCCATCGCGGCTTGTGACGCCTCCATCTTCAGTGACTTCAGCTCAGTGAGAAATTCTCGATGAGTGACTTAGCTCCGCGTGGCGGTTCTTTTCAAATCCTTCGTCGCCAGTGTTAGATCAGGCGCAGGAAAGAAGACAAGACCAGCGGGGTCTGTTCAACAAGTTTTATTCAGCTCTTAACTAAGTCAGAACAGACGAACGGCTGTGCTGCCGGAGCCCTTTTTATAGCGCTCCGGCAGACCAGCCGTCCAATGACAGCGGTTTAACTTTCCCGCCCGGAGGATTAACCAATCCCCGGCCGGATGTCCTTATAAGGACATAACAGTGTCCATGACTGAGGTCCACTAGGTCAACAGACTGCAGAAGGCTATGTAGTTATATACTCTGTATATAGTTGAGAGCCAGTTTGGTTTCGTAGTTAAAGGGCTGGATTAGGAGTTGAACAACTTGAGTTCTATTCCTATTTTAGCACAAAAGCCTGCTGGATGATTTTGGATCAGTTATTCCTTCTTCATTTTTATGAGAGCAATGAGAAGCCACTTCTGAAAATGCTACCTAAAAATTGTATAGATATGTCCAGGTAATCACCAGAAGTCAAGTCTGATTCAAAGGTTTAAAAAAAAAAGGACATATACAACTATTCATTTCAGTAATAACACTTTTCTCTGTTTAGCATTACACAAAATGGAATACTCAATGATGTCCCTAGATCAGGGGTATCAAACTTAAGACCTGGGGACCAGATCCAGCCTGCGGGATGCTGAGATCTGGCCTGCAGGCCCATCCTGCAAACAGCAACTCACAGTCAACAACTGTTCTACCTCTAGAGTAATAAAAGCAGCAGTATTACATATATATCTTTTACTCAATGCATATTTACCAATGTAGGTTTTTTATACTATGTAATTCAGCCCAGTGAAGTAAAATTACCTGATTCTAAAATTCTATTCAACTAAGTTTTTCTTCAGCGCTGTAATGCAAAACTGCTGGGTTAAATGTTCCCAAGAGTAGGCATACTGCCAAATCTCTGGACAAAATTATTTCTTTCAGGAGACAGATTATTTATTAATATCTACGTACACCAGGCTTTTATTTATTTTCAGCTGTGTTTCCTTAATGGCTGTTAGCAAAAGCTCACTTTATCATACAGTTAGATCAAAGGCCAGAACTTGAGAGCTGACTATTTTTTTAAACAATCAAGTTCAGAAATAAACTGACCATAAGAGAGTCGTTGTCAAACAAAACATAGTCTAAATTTTCATTTAGAATATCATAAATTTTACGAATAGCTATGAAAATATTTACTATCCAGAACCAGTGAGCTTTGCACACAGTTGTACATACAGTACCTACTTTCATCTGGCTGAATGTAACAGAAGTTCAACTAATCTAAAGGAAAGTCTTTGTTCCAATATTTTGAGATGATATGTAATGTTCCTGTAGGAGAAAATATTAAATCAGTCAATGCAACATGAAAAAAATTTCTTGCTCACAAGTAATTAATTAAATGTACTTAATTAAATTTTGATTAATCCAAAAATATTTTTCTCCTTATCCCATATTTGTGTGTGTGTGTGTGTGTGTGTGTGTGTGTTTGTGGTATCCTGGTATTTTAAAGAAAGGCTATATACAGCTCTTGGCCCGAAAAGTTGAAGTGAAGTGAAGTGAAGTATAAATGACCTAATTTCTCCTGTGTCTGTGCCAAATCTTACTTCAGTTTCACTACTAAGAAAACTGGACTTCAGAAAGATGAACCACATCCGTCTTGAATTTCTCGGTCATCAATCATCTCAACAACTCTTTAGAATAGGCTGTTAGGAAAAGTCATTGAAGGGAATAAAAGGTCACCATCTAAGATAACCAAACAAATATCTTATTTCAGATAATTTAAGAAGTATGTCAATCCACATCCAGTTAATATTATCAAGATACGTACACAAATCTTGGCTAAAAGGTTTTTTGGAAGATATATATTATTGGCAAATGTCTTGGCCACTTATAACATGGCAGAGAGCGGCATGCCAGAATACACTGCCTGCATAATTTTATTCTGCAAATCCAGGGATGAGCTCCTGGAAGCTGTTTTCTTTTTACTTCTACTTCCAAGATCTACCAACCAGAATCATAGTTTGAACATCAATGATTTTTCCCCTTTTGCACATGCCTGCTCCACTGCACGAGTCAAAAAAGAGGGCTGTCAAAATATTTACAGACCCCTCGCATCCTGGACATAAAATTGTTTCAACTCCTACCCTCAAAACAAGGCTATAGAGCACTGCACACCAGAACAAGTAGACACAAGAACAGTTTTTTCCCGAACCTTTCACTCTGCTAAACAAACAATTCCCTCAACACTGTCAAACTATTCACTAAGTCTGCATTACTACTACTATTAGTTTTCCTATCGTTCCTATCACCCATCTCCTCCCACTTATGACTGTAACTTGCTGTATCCTTACGATTTATATTGATTGTTTCCTAGTATGATTCGATTGTACCCTATAACTATCATTAAGTGTTGTACCTTATGATTCTTGGCCAATATATCTTTTCTTTTATGTACACTGAGACCATATGCATCAAAGACAAATTCCTTGTGTGTCCAAATCACACTTGGCCAATAAAGAATTCAATTCAATTCAATTCAATTCAATTCAATTCAATTCAATTCAATTCTAGCCTCACGATCACCCATATACTGTATACAGATGTATACTGTATACAGTATATCCAAAGAGAGAGAGAAGGGAGAGGAAGGACAAAATTTTATAACAAAATAGAGAAAACTTGAACAAGGGAGAAAAATAGCTTAATGCAGTTATTATACTTTTTCAGTATATAAAGGTAGTGGCCTGGATGCCTCATTGGGAAAGTCCTTGTGGAATAAGGATTTTTTGCTTTTATAAGCTGTTTCAGAAAGAGGCTTGGCCTCTCAAAGGCCCACACCAACAGCTTTCCATTCTATATGGTGCTTTGCTGTTTTTATAAATCATCAGGCACTCAAAATCATTGTGACGAAATAGGCGGCTACAGTAAAATAAAAGACAGATTAAGAAATACATGAGGATAGTAAAGCCTCGTGTCTGTCTAAATAACTAAATAATATATTGAAGAGGAGAGAGGAAAGTGTATTTGTGTGAGAGACAGAGAGAGAGGAAGAGAAATCCCTTTGTATTGTAAACACAGTGACTCAGTTAATTAATAATAGACCAGATGAGAAACAGAGAGGCATGTGTGAAGACTCTTCCACTCATCTATTGTATTCCTAGTGGTGAAAAAGACACAAGTATGCAAGGAGATGATGTCATCAACAATGGGTCTTTATGGAAGCTAATCTTGTGTCCTGTACAGGTAGTCCTTGACTTGCGACCACAATTGAGACCCCAATTTCTGTTGCTAAGCAAGACAGTTGTTAAATGAATCATGCCCCATTTTACAACCTGTCTTGCCACAGTTGTTAAGGGAATCACTGCAGTTGTTAAATTAGTAACATGGTTGTTAAGTCAATCTAAGTTCCCCATTGACTTTGATTGTCAGAAGGTTGCACAAGATGATCACATGACCCTGGGACAATACCACCATCATGAGTCAGTTGCCAAGCATCTGAATTTTGGATCATCTGACCATGGGGATGCTGCAATGGTCGTAAGTGGGAAGAACAGTCATAAGTCACTTTTTCACTGCCACTGCAACTTTGAATGGTCACATACAAATGATGGTTGTAAGTCGAGGACTACCTGTATAGACTTTTTAAAAATGCAACTTGCACAATGCCTTGCCATTAACTGATTTTGCTTCCCCCCCCTAACTTTGCTGTAGACCATACACATGTTTGCTTCCAAAATGTCTAGGAGATATAGAAAATGGATGGTTACCCCCCCCCCCTTTGCAATTCTAGAATTGCAAAGATGTAATAGGTCAGAAGAAACCACATCTGAACTTTCTGCACAAAAATTGAGAGCAAATCCATTTGAGGCAAATTTCTGACATCATATTATTGATGTAGACATCAGGTCTGTGTTCTGCAGATGTACAAAATAGTAAATGGTTCAAAAATGTCAACAAATAAGCAGTAGTAATAATTAAAAAAAACAAATAAAGAAACAATGGAATGGTAAAGTAAAACCCCCAACAGTATTATACCTGAATTCTACCATATTTCCCTGAAAATAAGACCGGGTTTTATATTATTTTTTGATGCAAAAGTTGCATTAGGGCTTATTTTCTGGTTAGGTCTTATTTTGGGGAAAATACGGTACTAATTGCGTCTGTCTGGCTGATGATCTTAACTGGGCCTTATTTTTGGGGTAGGGCTTATATTACAATGATCCTGAAAAATCATGCTAGGGCTTATTTTTTGGTTGGGTCTTATTTTCGGGAAAACAGGGTATGTCTACATTCTGGACTCACTGAACTGAAAAATCAAAGGATATTCCTGCACATTACTTGAAAAGCTGCTGCTTGCAGCCACTCCGAGTTCTTTAGAGAACTTCCTTTCCTCCATAAACTTGTGAGAGGAAATCTTTATTGAAAGCTTCAAGGAAACCTCTGTAATATTTCCTGTGGCTTTCGAAATTTATGGATTATTTCAGTTCCAGTTTTATTATAATAACAATTTGTTGTGTTACATATCGTAGAAAACATTTGGTAGTTTTCACAAGTTATACACCGTGTTTCCCTGAAAATAGGACATGTCCTATTAAGGCCAAGCCTCATTTTTAGGGTGGGCCTAAATATAAGCCCTGCCCCAAAAATAAGCCCCCCTCTCTGTCACACACATGCACACACAGGTCCCTCACCCCCTCAACCCTCCCAAGGTAGCCATATCCCTGCAAACCCCTGCACCCCCCGCCCCTTTTGCCCCCTGCGGCACCGACCGTAGACCTCGAGTGCCTGCTCCTGCGCCATGGTGGCAGCCCACCCATTCTCGCCCCCACACCCAGGTGCCACGTCCGCATAGCCCACGCTACCGAGCGCCTGCCACAACAGACCCAGCGTAAACATCACTGCCCTGGGGCTTCCTTGGCAGGGCAGCCACCAGTGGCAGAGAGGCCTCCATGCGTGGCGGGCAGTTGCGGAAGACTATAATGGCAGGCCTGGTGCATCCCGCAGCTGGACGTGGGTCTTGGCGGGGATGGCTGAGGCACTGCAGGTGTTGCTGCTGCCGCCGCTACTGCTTCCTGCAGTGGCCCAGCGGCCCCCTGTGGCCAAGCTCAGCCACGGGTGAAGAGCATTGGCCATGGCTGGGCTGGCCAAGCTGTGTCTGTCAGGGCTGCCCTCAACGTGGCTGCCCGGAGCCTGAAAAGAGTAAACTGGACCTGTGGGAGGAAGGGAGGACGGGCAAGTGTCCCCCAAGGCTCCCTTCCCCAGGAAGTCTGGCCTGATCGCCATCCAGTCCAGTGACTCCCAAGGTAGAGGGCGTTCCCAGGCTCGCCAGTGGGCGCTCCAGTGGATCAGCCTTCCAGTGGGGGGACTGCGGGGCGATCGGAATGGAGAGGACCAGGGGGGAAGGGGAGGCCTCCAGCCACCATCATCATAGAGTGGGATGCACACTCCCAGAGCGGCCGCTGCCCTGGCTGGGGTTTGGAAGCCACAGAGGCAGAGTTTGGGGGGAGAGAAAGAAAGATTTCTGCTGCTTCTGCTTTTGGCTGCATGCAAGGAAAGCAGGACAGCAGCTGCTCTGGGAGTGTGCTTCCCATTCTATGGTGATGGCTGAAGCTGGACCCTGCATGGGAACTGGACCAGGCCATGGCTCCCGCACGGGTGCTGGTGATGAGCACCAGCGGCATTGGCTACAAGCTCAAGGACCTGGTGCTCACCGGCTTTGCCCACATCGACGTGGTGAGGTCTGGGAGGTGTGCAAGTGGGGGGTGGGTACAGGCATTCACGCTGCTTGGTGCCTTCGGGCTGCTTGCGTTCTACACACACACACCGCGGGAGGGGAGGGGCTTAATGGCGGCATGCGAAGGGAGCCACTCTCTGCCAGACTCCCAGCTGTGAGTATGCAGGCCGCCTGGGGTTTCCTGCATCCCCAAAATAGTAAGACCCCCCCAATAAGGCCAAGCCCTTAGTTTGGGGTTCAAAAGAAAATAAGACCCTGTCTTATTTTCAGGGAAACATGGTATTGCTGAAGGAGAAAAATCTGCATATTTTCTGCATATGAATTGCTAGATTCGTTTCCCCCATCTTAAAGCCATCACGTTTTTCCTTTAGCTCTTTAATAACCTTACTGGGTTACTGTCATCTTAATTTAATTTCTTTTGGCTGAATTAGAAAAAAACACTGCCTTGTTAAAACGTTGAATTACAGCCATTCTATCGTAGTACTATAACTCTTATTTGATTTAATAGTTGTTTTCATAATGTTTATTTTAAACACAGCATTCATTACCATTTTAGCACAGTTGAAATACCAGGTAAACAGCCTCATAAAATGGCAACCACCATAAATATTATGTTGAATCTTTGCTGAAACGTGAGGGTTTCACCTATCTAGCATTACCATCTACAACGATTTTCAAAAAACAAATGGACAATCAAAATGTCTCTTTGTGTACATTTCAACAATCCTGCACCTTTCTTGAAAAAGAAAACTTGTAAAATGTGCCAGAAACATTGATACATTTCTGTCCTTCACATGTTTGTGTGTATCCCTGCATGCATGTCCATCTTCTACCATATGGTCTATTGGTATGTCTAGTCTAGTAAAAAGGAGGACTAGGAGAGAGATGATAGCAGTGTTCCAATATGTAAGGGGCTGCCACAATGAATAAGGGGTCAGCCTATTTTCCAAAGCACCAGGAAAGACAAGGAACAATGGATGGAAACCAAGCAACCTAGAACTAAGGAGAAATTTCAGTGAGAACAATTAACCAGTGAAGTGTCTTGCCTTCAGAAGTTCGCTGGAAGCTTTTAAGAACAATCACTTGTCTGAAATGGTGTAGGCGGGGTCTCCTGCTTGAGCAGAGGGTTGGACTACATGACCTCCAAGGTCCTTTCCAACTCTGTTATTCTGTGTCATGTCAGTTTTGATCTACAAACAACAAGGAAGGACGGATTGGGCTGCTAATGTCAATGTCTGACAAGTCTGTTTGTTTTGTTTTGTTTTTAAACTACATTCCAAGTCCAGGAAAAGGATTCACCTTGTGTAACCTTTTAGCAATTAAAGTGCAGGTGTATTTTCTCCTTCCTTTGTCCTGTTCACTAGAAACTTTACAGCAATGCGAACGACACCACCGCAACTGAGACCAAGTCTACGGATAGTCTTCAACGTACGACCACGATCGGGTCTGTAATATCCGTTGCTAAGTAAGGTGGCTGTTAAATGAATTGCACTTGATTTAAGAACCTTTTTTTTGCCACAGTTCTTAAGCAAATCACTGGGGTTGTTAACTGAATCAAAAAGTAATTAAGTGAATCCAGCTTCCCCCATTGACTTTGTTTGTTGGATTCTGGGTGGAAGGTCACAAATGGCAATCACATAACCCCAGGATGCAGCAAGTTGTAAATATATATTGGTTGCCATGGATTCGAATTTTGATCACATGATCATGGGAATGGTGTGACAGTCAAAAGTACTAAGACCGGTCATAGGTCATTTTTTTCAGCGACAGAGTAACTTCAAACCAGTGCTAAACAAATGACTATAAATTGAGGACTACTGTATCTTGCCTGTATGGCGCCCTTTCATTTTCCCTTGGGTGTATTTCAGTCCAGAGATATGCCAGTTACTTTGTGCCAACACAAGAGAGGCTTATTCTCTACACAAACAAAGCTATTTTTAGAGCCCAATCACCTGCTTATTCTTGCTTGTGCTTCCTAATTCTGCAGCGTAATTTTTAGTGCAGCTAATTTTTTTTTGAATTCTCTACAGCTCTGTGTAAATATGTGCCATTGCTTTTTATGTCTCGCACACTGAGGTTAAAGTCATATCAGACACAGAATGAATATGACAATTTTAACCAGAAAACGAGGGATCTCATCTCTGAGAAAGAGAGAGAGAGAGAGAGAGAGAGAGAGGGAGGGAGGGAGGGAGGGAGGGAGTGCTGTGGCCCGTACACAGCCTGTG
This sequence comes from Ptyas mucosa, assembly GCA_012654045.1. Lineage (NCBI taxonomy): Eukaryota > Metazoa > Chordata > Lepidosauria > Squamata > Colubridae > Ptyas > Ptyas mucosa. The sequence continues at coordinate 1,488,918 of WNWU01000003.1, forward strand.
CAGCTTTGTTGTAAAAAACTGGTTTATTTAGTAAAATAAGGTTTGAACGGACTGTGTGTGCTGCGTTCTTTGGGGTCCATAGCTGGAGCAGAAGAGGGGGAGGGGGGGAGAGAGAGAGAGAGAGTTAGATGGGTGGTTCAAAAGTTTGATGTATAAATAGGCAATATAAATACAGGTACTCCTTGACTTACAACAATTCATTTAATGACTGCTTGAAGGCACTGAAAAAGTGACATGGCTATTTTTCACACTGAGGACCTTTGCAACATCCCCATGATCACATGATTAAAATTCGGATGCTTGGCAACTGACTCGTATTTATGACCGTTGCAGTGTCCCAGGGTCATGTGATCCCCTTTTGTGTCCTTCTGAACCAGATTCACTTAACCTTACTACTTACTTACTAGTACTTACTTACAACCTTACTACTAACTTAACAACTGTAGTGATTCACCTAACAATTATGGCAAGAAATGTTGTACAATGGGGCAAAACTCACTTAACAACTGTCTTGCTTAGCAACAGGAATTTTGGCTCAATTGTGGTCGTAATTCGAAGACTTATCTGTAATAACCATACTACTATTACAGCTGTCAGGAGCACCCTCGCCAAAAAATGGAAAATTCTTTTCACATATATGTAAGATTTGTCTTTTTTGCTAGCAATTACTACTACTTAAATTTGGAAACTTTAGAAACAATAAAAGAGGAAAGAGAGAAGAAACATTTATTGAAGTAGAACAATGAAGAACAGTTGTGAACTTCCAGGTATTATTGGACTCCAACTCCCATAAATCCCATGCAGTTTACTAATTGATTAGGAATGGGAAGAGCTATTTTTGGAGAACATCTGAAAAAAACCAAAGCTTCCTTAGCACAGTTATGGGGAGCCAGTATTTAAGATTGAATATTCAGAGAGCGAACATATACTATCCTTAAAATTAATAGAATGGCTGTGACCAGTATAAGATAGGAGTTAGTCAGCACTGAAAATAATCAAATGTTATTACCTCCAGCCTTTCTGACTGCTCAATTGCTGATGAGTATATTTTTACTTCAATCACAGTAACTAATAGGGTAATAATCTTACATTTGTCCATTCAGAAAGAGGTATATTTGAATATTTTATTCAGTCTAAGTTTTTAATGGTCCGCATTTCCCGGACTAACAAAGAACATAGCTATTATTTGATTGTCAATGTCTCCTATATAGTGAGGAAATTCTGTGTGAAGAATACACATATTTGTGAAATTGGGGATACATAGAATACATAGAATTATAAACTTTGACAAAAATACATTTGGCAGTTAGGGAGGTATGGATACTTCTATAGAGAAATACAATGTTGTGTGGAATTTTTTTAAAAAATGCTGATCAAAACAGAAATTAAATGAAATGGATTTACAGATGAACATATGTCAAACTGATATGGACTATAAAGATCAGTTTAATTCTGAAGTGATACTTAGGTCCAAGGAAGTGATCACGGGATTTCAGCTGGATTGAGGCACTAAGCAAAATACATTCATACCCCTAATGATAATCCATAATGCTTATGGAGATTTAAAGAGGCCCATTGTGGATTGAGTTGATTTTTTAAAAAAAAGACTAAAAAGAATACATACAATCTGAAAATACCTTTCACAGAGGTGAAAGCTTAATTATTAAAGATTGGCAGGATGCAATTAAAGGGGTGTGTAAAGCTGAATTCTGTTCTGTGGTGATATGGTACACAGAATGAAAATAACTGCCAAGTCATAATTGTTAAATCATAGCATTGACAAATGCAAGTCAGGTAAAAGCTGAACAGAATGAGAAATTCGTAACCTGGAACATAATTCTATAGCTACTTTTTGCTTAGTAGTTCGAAAGTAGAGCCAATTCCCCAGAGATGTAGTAGGTTCCCTTCATCGGAAATTGTTTTAAGTGGACACTAGACAGCCATGTCAGAAATGTTTACATTTCAATCTCTGCGTTAAACAACGGGTTGGACTCAACACCCTAATAATTCCTTCCAGCTTGTATGATTTTATCACATTCTGACAGATTCATTTTCAATTACAATTAATTTCACGCCTGTTATAGCCATACCCAAATGTAATTTTTGTATTAAAAAAACCCTATAGAAAATAAGCAACTTTTGCATAACAATTCAGAATATAAATGCAGCTAGTCAGTACTTCTCAACCTGCTTAACTGCATTACTTTCTTATATGGTTACATTATGGGAAGGAGGAAAGGAAGGAAGGAAGGAAGGAAGGAAGGAAGGAAGGAAGGAAGGAAGGAAGGAAGGAAGGGACTTAATAGATTCCAAGGTTTTCTGGAAATATTACTTTTTTCTTGGGCTATCTGCCCATATATTTAGCTACCGCAACTCAGTCATTAAACAAAGTGGTTGCTAAGTGAAACCACAACTGTGCTTATGACCTCCCTTCAGCTTTTCTTTGTTTTATAGACTTGTGAATGGTCACTAAATGGGGCAGTTGCTAAATGCCCCATTACTCAACTTAGCCATGGAGATATCATTTGAATCTAAATAAAAGTTTGCTTGTAGTTGTGTACATTTTTACTTTTGTTTGGGAAGAAAAAAACTCAGGTTCTATCAAGTGCTTTGGAAATAGCTATTATCTCTTATAACTAAGGGAATCTAGACATGTACTCCTGTTGGAAAGCTAGGTTTGACAGATGTTTTCCTGCTATTTAATTCTTAAAAATAAAGCAAAACTGGGGGGGGGGGGGAATCATTCTGTAAGCATTCTTTCCAGACGTGTGTGACTTCACTGTTATACTACCATGAAGTTTTACAAAAGAAATATTTAGTTTGTCTTGAAAAATACTTCCGATTCTGAACAAAGATATAACGAATTACATTCATAAAGGCAGTTTTTAACCAGCTCATGCCCTGACTGAATTAACTGATTATGTGCCATCAGGTCAATACTGATTCTTAATAACCACCCAGATATATTTTCAACCGGACAAACAGTTCTCAACCTGGTCCTCCAGGCCTTCCAATGGTACATTCATCATAACTGTAATTAAATCAATCCAACTTGTGGGAGGTCATCTTTCCTTCCCTTTCCTTGCAACTCACACCATAAATCACAATTTTTTGAATTCTATTAAGAAGTGCTATGTGCCAAAAGGGCTGCACATTACTCAACACAGATGTCAATCAATTTGAAGTCCACTGGGCCATGAAATTTCAGTTTCCTTTCCTACTGATTGAGGAACTTAGCTTGGCAAAGTATTCATATTAAAATTGTAAACAACATTCCACTTTTGAGGAGTTAAATGATGGATTCTGAAGATGATACAATCGCATAAAGCATTTTGTGTCTGCAATCTAGATTAATTGCATGGCTCTTAATGATTAAACGTTTCCCCCTGACACCCTTCCTACTTTCTTTTAACTTGGCAAGCACCATTCATTAGATTTCTCTATTGGTTATAACACTTTAAACATGATGTAATACTGTTTTTGAAGGTCCCCTTCAAGGGCTTTCATGATGAAAAAGCAGAGTATGCATCTTTAAGCAAAAGAAGCAATATTGCACTGAAGTGGGCTTGGTTCCAACAATGTTGTTTAGCTAGCAGAAAGATATTCTGTTCCTAGAAGAGCTATTTCTGATCAGGTGAAATTACACTGTGTCAAAACAAGGACCACAAATCCTAAAGTCTTCTAATTGTTCAAGATAATCTCTAACAATCCTTTGCGTCACATTATAAATGGCATGCCTGTATCTTTTTACGTGGTCCTTGTATCTTGTGACCTACATTCCATTCCTATGTTCCCAAGACATACTGTATTATGAGAATTTTGTTCAGTTCACCAAAATATCAAAGGAAGCTGTCTTGGGTACTATATGCGAACATCCAATCTATTCAGATTCAGAATTATCAGCTATCTCCTCCAACTCAGTAAACACAGTGTGATTTGGGGACGAAATGGGGTTGTATAAACTTAGTCACTGTGGTTTGTTAATCATGGCCTACAGCTCAATGCATTCCATAAGCTCAATCAACTGTGAAAAAGTGTTTTCCAATAAACTATCCTTAGATAAATCATACCGTAATTCAATTCAAACCTTTATTGTCAATACACAACATGTGTACAATGAAATTGAATGAGCCTCCCTTGGGGCAGCCCACCCAAGAATGCAGAATACATCTCAATAAATCAATAGACAAAAAAGAAATCCCTAAACCCAAGTAAGTAATAAACTAGCACACATTGACACACACACACACACACAAACACATATATATAATATTATATTACACCAGTATATACATGTTGCACGTTGCACTGGCACTGTAAGTCTATCACATTAAACATGATTGTGGTGTTATGTTGCATTTAAGAGTGACAGCCCATGGATAAAAGCTATTTTTCAGGCTATTTGTTCAGTGGACTATGCTTCCATATCTCCTGCCTGATGGTCCAGGGTGTGAATCATCCCTAAGAATTTTCCTTACTCTGCTAAGACAGCGGGACCTGGCGATGTCATCCAGTAGGGTTAGGGGTCAGCACATGATTTTTTATGCTGTGCTCATAACCCTCTGTAATGCCTTCCCCTCCACAGCTGTTAAGCCAGCGTACCATACCATAACACAATATGTGAGGGTGCTTTCTATTGTGGACCGGTAAAAGGACGTCATCAGCCGTTGTTCCACCTGATTTTTCCGCAAGACCCTAAGGAAATGGAGTCTCTGTTGGGCCTTTCTAACCACCTGGGACATGTTATTTTTCTAGGTGAGATCTTGGCTAAGGTGCACTCCCAGGAATTTGAATGAGGAGACCCTCTCCCCACAGCCCCCCTTGATGTAGAGTGGGGCAGGTTCCTCTCTCTGCTTCCAGAAGTCCAAAACCATCTCCTTTGTCTTGCTGGTGTTTAGATGCAAGTTGTTTTCTGACCACCATGTAGATAACTTCTGAACTTCTTCCCTGTATGCTGATTTGTCCTCTCCTGTAATAATACCCAGCACGGGTATTCAAATCAGTCAACTTTTTAATGAGAATGCCCAGCAATATGGTGTTAAAGGCCGAGCTGTAGTCTATGAAGAGCATTCTGATGTAGTTCCCAGGTAGGTGTCTCAATACAGTATATAGGGCAGTGGCAATGGCATCGCCTGTCGACCTATTTCCTCTATAGGTGAACTGATGTCGATGGAAGTTTGATGGAAGGCATGACCTGAGGTGTTGAAGAACCAGTCTCTCGGAGTACTTCATCACTACAGATGTTAGTGCAATGGGTCTGTAGTTATTCAGGCTGTTTATGGCTGTTTCCTTCTGGACTGGAATGATGGTGGCTGCTTTCAGACATGATGGAACACTGACCGTTTGCAGGGAGATGTTAAAAATCCTTGTTAGACCTCTGATAATTGGTCAGCGCAGGTCTTTACCACTTTCCCCAGCACCTTATCTGGACCTGCAGCTTTGTTGGGATTCACGGCCTTCAATACAGCTCTCACCTGGTCTTCATGCAGGGTGAGTGGCTGGAAGTTGGAGGGCCGGTGGGCTGGGGCCACAGGGTCAGTTCTTTTGACCTCATAGCAGGCGAAGAAGATGTTTAATTCCTCCACCAACGAGGCATCGGTATTGACTGTCTACATTGTGTTGCCCTTGTAGTTGGTTAGGTGCTGCAGTCCCTGCCACACTTGCCTCAGGTTGTTGTCTGCTAGATGGTTCTCCACCTTCTGTTTATATTTCTGTTTAGCTGCCTTAATGCCTCTCCTTAGTTTTGCCCTGGCCTCATTATATTTATCTCTGTCACCTGCCTTGAAGGCGGAATTCCGGACTCTCAGAAGTACCTGTACCTCTGCTGATATCCAGGGTTTACAATTCCCGTAGACTCTGATGCACTTATCCACTGTTACATTATCTGTGCATGTTTTAATATATGAGAGTACAGTGCCAGTGTATTCATGAAGTTCTAGATGTTCAAATATACTCTACTCAGTGGTTTCAAAGCAATCCTGCAACTGGCTGAGTGCTCTCTCCAGTCATATTTTGACAGTTTTCATGACTAGCTGTATTCTTTTCCTAAGAGGGATATACTCTGGGCACAGCAGCAGAGAGAGATGGTCAGATGTGCCCAGGTGGGGGAGGGGAATTGCTCTATGGTTTCAGGGAATATTCCCAGGCCTATCTCAATGATAGGAAGTGATTTCTTCCTATACTGATTTGAAAACCTTTAAATATTTGCACTTTTCAAAATTTTACACACAAAAAGTATACTGTATGTAGCCATTAGAGGGATGTGTGACCCAGATGTTTACATTTGCGAAAAGGAACCTTCCAAGAGGTTTACTTTTGAGAACACCGCTTGCAAAAAGTCCACAGATTTATATTAATCTTTTAAGCAAATATGCATGTAAACATTAACACGGGCTTAAGTTGCAAATGAGGAAGAAAATGAGAGAGAATAGGTTTACCAGTTGGAAAATAAGAATTCAATAGCAACTAACACATACAACAGTTGCCTCATTTCTTTATCTCGTCAGTGTCCCCAGAACAGTTCTAAGACGCTTTTTTCCTTTGCTTAGAGAATTTTGGATACAAGCCATTATTATGACCTTTTAGGCAGTGCAGTACATTCTGTACTTAATTTTCAGGTGTAACTGCTAGAATTGATTCACATGCACTAGGTTTTTTGACTGAATTCTTTTGAAGTGAGCCTCTTCCCTTCCCTCTTTGACCAAGAAAAAGAGTTGGTGTTTAAGAAAACTTTGAAAAAATGTAAATAAAGCATGGCTATTTGGCAAATCCTATCCCTGTGCCCGTGATAGCGAACCTATGGCACGCCATATCAGTGGGCATGCGAGCTCAGTTCCTGGGCCCACCAGAAGTAGGGAAATAGGCTGTTTTCTGCCTCCGGAGGGCCTCGGGGTGGTGGTGGGGAAGGGGCAGTTTTTTGCTGTCCCCAGCCTCCAGAGTCTCTCTAGGAGTCTGGGGAGGGCGAAAAGAGCCTTCTCCACCCCCCAGAGGCCCCCCAGAGGCCAGAAACAGCCTATTTGCCAACTTCCGGTGGGACCGGAAGGCCTGTTTTTTGCTGTCCCGAGCCTGCAGAGCCTCTCTAGGAGTTTGGGGAGGGCAAAAACGGCCTTCTCCATCCCCCAGGTGGCCCTCTGGAGGCTGAAAACAGCTGGTTTTTGCATAGAATTATGGGTGTGAGCACGCATGTGCGCAACCCCTCTGGCCCCCCTCCTGGCATGTGATGGCAAAAAGGTTAGCCATCACTGCCCTATGCGGTGGAAATATGAAAATAAGAGCAATATTGATGAATATTTCCTTATCCTAACTGCCACTTGAACTTGCATTATTAACTTTACTTAACTGGGCTCTCCCTGACCCTAGAGTAACCATAATGAAAATAATAAAAGGAAAAAGATTCAGCAAAAAAAAATGGGAATGGATTTGCAGAACAAACTTGCATCATTGCATGGACGCCATACTATTTGTATACCTCTGAAGACCATCTAGCTGACCTTAGCCAATCTTACTAAAATTAATATTTGGCTAGATTAGGGAGCCCAGGAAAAAAAGACCATAGGAATCTAATTTGATTGTTGCCAAGAAATTTACCATTGCCGATAAATATGTATAGTAGTATATATGTCCACGCCTGGTAATTGAGGGGATCTTTAATTTTATCCCATTAGAGGGAGACAGAGAGAAAAAACTGAAGATTGTAAAATCCAGGCAAACTGTATTAGTACGTTAGCTGGACATAACCATAAACTGGTTTAATAAACATTCCACTGATTTCAATGGGATCAGTTAAAGATGGTATTCAAACAGTGTTTTCTCTGGACAGATTAACAACTACTATCAGAAAAATAGCCTCTTCTGATCTCTGCACATATTGTCTGAAGTCTGGTTGGAGATCTGGGTGCATAGTATTTTGTAGGTTGAGAAGGGGAAGAGAATTTTTAATGTGAAATGTTGGCCTTGAGCCTACTTGCAATCGAAATATGTTTCGGTGCGGTGGCCAATGAAAAAGACATTTGGCTTCAGTGCGTAATTATTTTTAATGATGAGATGGAAGAGGCATCTTATGTAGTCTATATAATCATGCCCTACCCACATATTTCACAGAGCATCTAATTTGCCATACTTGGCTGGTTAGATTAAATGTGATCCAAGAGAATGTATCTACCCTGCTCTTAGGTTATCTTCATTCTGCATCACTTATTCTGGTGTTCTGTCTAACACCATAGCTGCACCAGCCAGTTTGACTAGTTTCTCAGTAATATAACACAAGAAGAAATGGTGTACACAATTTCTTCTTGTGTTATATTCTATATTAATATAGAATTGGCACTCAAATCTTCTTAGCATAATCATACAAAAACACAACCAGTAACAACATGAGGCTTATAACACAAATATTTTTTAGAAAGATATCCAAGATGTATTCTGAAGGCAATACTCACGTAGTGCATACAAGGAAAGGGTTATTCCAGCCAGGCAAAACCCTTCAAAAAACCTGAGTGTGCTGAACATGGTCACATTCACTGAGAGGGCCACTGTCAGTCCAAATATTAAGATGAGCAACACTGAGAAGAGCAGCACTGGACGACGACCAACCCTGTCAAAATAAAAGAGGAACAAAAGGAAATGTATGCATTCATGCGTTATAGGTTCCATATTATCCATTTGCAAATTAGAATTCTGCACCGGGTACAATGTTCCCCAGCCAATTTCAAAGAATCCACGATTGTAAATACTCTCTTGTCAAGTCATTTCCAAAATATTTTGGGAACAGTATGTCACTGGAGATTTATGATTCAGATTGGGTGTATTTAACAAAACAACAACTATATAAATTGATTTTGGAGCCTTCTCTATGTAGAATATAAATTGTGGTATGAAAAATAAGCATCATACAAAAAGGGAAGGGAGGAAGAGAATATGTCTGAAGAAGCTTTGTTCCCTCCTATATCTTTTGAAAAATACCTGCATAAAAAAAGTTCATCCTGGCTAAAATCACGTTAAACTTTGGCTGATATTCTATTGCTTCTACATATTTATTTTTAAAGTTTATATGCGTCCCTTCAAAACCAAGCTTTCCTGGCCCACAAAAATGAATGTCACCAAATACAACTTTGGAATAAATAATGTTACAAGTATGGTGGCCTTCCCCACAATAGACACATGAATCCAGTTTGTTTTGGAAGAATCAGGGGGTGGGGGGGAGGTTTAGTTTTGTTTAAAGATGTTTATAATCTTCTGAACTTTATTCTAACTCTCTGTAAATTAACAGGAGGACAATAGAAGTGAATATTCTCTGCTTTTAAATTTGCAAAGTAATTGATACGGAAAGAGTGAAAGGGCTTTCGCTCTTTATTTGGTTATATATTGTAAAGGTCAGAGAAACCTACCTCTCCTTCTATAAACAACCATTTCACCAAAGCCTAGTTTAGGTAATTATCTCCCTGAGATAATTACCTAAATATTTAGGCATTATATGACTTAAAATGTAATAATTTAATTCTAAAACATATTATGTACATAGAACTAGATTTATTTGGTATAATGTATGTTTGGTGAGACTTCCTTCCTTCCTTCCTAACTTCCTCCCCTCCCCTCCCCTCTTTTTCTCTTTTCTTTCCAAATAATTACAACAATAATATTTTTTTTAAAAGCACAATTGTTTTTATTTGATGTTTCACTCTAATTTTACGCAACATGCATGAAACTGCTGCCAGTGTCTTATGCTGCTGAACTGTAATTCTCAGGCGCTCTAATCGGCATCGTTAAAACTAAGGGATTTGAGGAATTGTGACTCAGTGGTATCTGGAAAGCCAGAGATTCTCCATCTCTAATCAAGACCAGGCCCAATTATGGTTAAATGAGGATTACCTGAACCTATGAGAATCTATGTAGAATCCAAAGGAATTCTTTGCAATAAAGATAATTGGAAGTTGATTCTTGCTTTAGAACAGGGGTGTCAAACTCATGGTGTCACGTGATGTATCGTGACTCCCCCGCCTTTGTTAATCCGGGCGTGGGCGTGATCAGTCCGTGATGCATCCAGCCCGCAGGCCACGAGTTTGACAGCCCTGCTTTAGAACATGCTGTCTTCCCTTTTAATTTTATTTAAAATAAGCCTTTAAACAACTGAAAATTACTGTAGAGTTGGGATCTGGAAGGTGAAAAGGAAGGCTTCCATAACTGTACATTGCTCACAAATATAATGTTGGAGATACTGGCAGAAAATTTGTAGATCACAAACATTTGGATCAAAATCTGGCTTTGAAAAAGATGATGGGTTTATAACCAATGATGGCTTTCTCCTGGCAGTTGAGGGGGCAAAGAAATTCTTTCTTTGCCCCCTCAACTTACCCCAAACCACACCAAATTTCCTCCAGAATTTTGACAGGGCTTTTGGAGAAGATCTGAGGAATGCTAGAGGGATGGAGGAGAAGCAACAGAAGTCCCGCTGCTTCTGCAGATATATTTGTAGATGGTTAGATAAATTCCATACATCATTTTTCTTAGGATTACTATTTACAGCATTATACTTTTAAGCTTCTCTACAATGTGAATGTGTCTTGTTTAATGAAAATATTAAAAAAAACCAAAAATATGTTAGTGAGTACTGCAACAAGATGAAAATAAAACCAGACATAGACACTGTGTAATATACTTTTTTGCAAGGGTGAAATGCTCCCAGTTCAGACCGGATCGCCTGATCCGGTAGACGGGTGATTCGGAGAACCGGTAGCAAAAATCCATGCCCAGCTTTTTTTTTTTTTTTTGCTTTTAAGAGAAAAAAAGCCTCTGATGATCGCGTGGCTCAGCTGGGATCGTCAGAGCCTTTTAAAAGCATTTTTTCTACAACCTCTCCAGCTGAAGAGGTTGTAGAAAAAATGCTTTTAAAAATTAAAAAAATAAAAAGTTGGTCACGCCCACCCAGTCACATTACCCCACCACCACCAAGCCACGCCCACAGAACCGGTAGTAACGAATTTTACATTTCACCACTGCTTTTTTATGTTGTTCTTCCAAAACCTATGGAATTGCACCAAGCAGCCAGTGAATTGTGTTGGTGTATTTCACATAATCAACTTAGTAGTATTTTTTTTAAAAACATCCTAGAATAAACCTACTTAACATGATAGTTACTTAAATGTCCATTCACCACATAATTACCCCAATCTACCCACAGAATGCCAATTCTAGGAGGATTTTTAGAAAATAATTTGTTTTGGTTGGTTGTTTTTTTTAAAGGAAATAAAAAATACCTAGTCCCTAAAATCGTCTGCTTTCCAAATCAGCCAGATCTAGCTAGGAAGCAGAACCAGGTAGAAATGACATTTATGATAACCCTGCAATAGACTGCAGCCGTTATCCAGATAAAAAGCCCTGATGTCTAATCCAGATTCAGGTACCTAGCATGCTTAATAAAACATAGTCGCAGTCTCTGCTGGTTACCAAGCAACTATAAAATGCTCCTATCAAACCTCTAAATCATGATTTTATTTCATGGTATTGTTTACCCAATTCAAATCACAAAATCGCCATGAGGTTAATCACCATATTAATCCTATAAAACCTGAAGAAAATACAAGCATCTTATTTGGATGATTTCCTGATGATTTCTGATGAAGATATAATTCTGAGTAAATAAGATAAGTATAAGGCAGATTTGTTTGGCTTTAGTTAATAGTACATTCATGCTTCTTCCCTTCTCTCCCTTTCCCATCAAATTCTTGATCAAAACAAGCTCACTGAAAAGCTGCTTGACCAAATTATCAATTATAAAAACCTATCTGGGGAAGTGTCAAGTTATGACATCAAGGCAAATGGAAATACGTGAAGCTGGTGCTAGCAAATTTTTACTCAGGTAGGACTCCTGGCATTAGGAGCTGCAAATGTAAATCCGGAATGCACTTGATTACATAGCAGCCTATGGTATAAAAGCTGTTTGAATTGCATGGACACATGTATGAATGTACAACCCTGTCTGCGTTCCCAAACAAATAATGGCTGAAATATATATATATATATATATATATATATATATATATATATATATATATTATGTCCATAGAATGAAAGATTTCTATCGTGTGCTTTTCTAAATTTAAGAATGAAAGTAATCCCTTCTTTAAGTCTTTATTATTAGATGTTTCTTTTCAATTTTATCTACAATTCCTAGTTCAACTCCTACAAATTCCTAGTTCTTTTTTTACTAGCAATGAACTCAGTGGCTATAGTGAAATAAATATCTAGCTGCATTAAAATTCCATACAGGGATAGAATATTTTAGGTAAGAAGTATTGTCATTTTCTCTAAACTACCTGGGAGATATTGGAAGATGAATTTCAACATAAAATGGGGCTGAAGATAGCTTTAATTCAAGCCATCCCTATTGTCTCAAATGCCTTCTTTTATTTTTTTAAAATTACTTTTTTTTAGCACAGCAACAATATCAATCAATGGCAAATCATTTGTGAAATACTGTGCTTGTGTATGTGTGCATAAACTTTATTGAAGTTGTTTATATTGATAAAAGTTAGATGTAAAAATATATAAACCAGTTGGAAAATTGTGCAGAACCAATTAGAGAATGAAAAGAAGAAAAAGATAGTTAAAGAAGTAACTTTTGATCTTATTCACAATTGCAAATGAATTTATTATCCCTTGTCCCTCTTTAAAATTATATTGCAGAAATTCCATCGCATGTTCAACCCTTTTTTTTCCAATCAGAAAATACAAAAATCACCATTTCACTTTTTTCCCATTTTCAGCAAAAAGTCCATAAACGTTTTTCAGTCTTTTATAAAAGCACTTGTGGTTTTATCCTGAACAAGACAGGTAGGTTTTTCTCATTTCTGCTAATTCTACTATCTTTAGAATCCATTCCTCCATTGTGGGTATGAAATACTGGGTTTTTGTGCATTGAAATGGAAACGTATGGAAAAAATTCAAACATTACCGGAGGTGAGAAAATGTCATTTCTTCATGAAGAGCAATTTTGCAGCGGTTTTAGTTAAACTTACCAATCAGCTATACATCCTGTTATTAGGTAGCCAAAGATTAATCCTACAAGCAGAGAAAACTTCGCAATGTGCACTTTCCAGGCAGAGTCACAGACCAGATCCCACTAAAAGAAACAAAAAAAGAAAGGAAAGATTATACATTTAAAGGGGATAGGGTTATTTTCATATACTTGGAGCAAAAAAATCACATAAAACAGTCTAGTACAGGTAGTCCCCTATTTAAAACCATTCACTTAATGACCATTCGAAGTTATAATGGCACTGAAAAAAGTGACATAACCGTTTTTCACACTTATGATCACTGCAGCATCTCCATGGTCAGGTGATCAAAATTCGGACTCTTGGCAAGTGGCATGTATTTATGATCGTTGCAGTCTCCTGGAGTCATGTGATCACCTTTTGCGACCGTCTGATAAACAAAATCAATGGGGAAGCCAGATTCACTTAACAACCGTGTTACTAACTTAACAACTGCAGTTATTTATTTAATAACTGTGGAAAGAAAGGGCTGTAAAATAGTGCAAAACTCACTTAACAACTATCTTGCTTAACAACAGAAATTTTGGATTCAGTTGTGGTGATAAGTCAAGGACTACCTGTATGTTCACTACAATGACTATCAGTAATTTTACCTTGGGGTTGTCATGTTTACAAAAGGCTAAGAATTGTTATTTCTTACTGAATTAAGAAGCAGCTTTTTCCCTAGAAGCAGCTGGTTAAAAATTTACAGAAGCTGATAACCAGACCATTATAAGATTTTACAATTCTAGTCATTTCACTCTTCCTTCCCCCTCTGGAGTTTTGAGATATATTCTCTGAATATGGAGATCTTCTGTGGTAAATATATCAATAATAAATCTGTCTAATTTTTAAAAGCAGACAATGTATTTACTAACATCGTCTGCTTTTGGCACTAACTTGTGCCAAAAAGAAGTGTCTCCTTTGTCTATTGAAGTAGTTTATTGGTTTATTTCCATCACTCTGTTTGCCCTTTTCTTTTTCCTTTTTCTATTTCCCATAAGAAAATATTCTAATGGCTCTTTAAAAGAGCACCCGGAACTCTTTTTTTCTTCTTCAGTGGAGGTCGATATCTAAGGTCATGTAAGCGAATGGTAAACAACCGTATTATTTTTCTGTATTCAGAGCAAGTATTAGCAGAGGTTTGGCCAGATCATCTGTAATCAGAGAAGGAAGAATTATTGTTAAGCTGTTAAGAGTTCTGGGAAGCTTGTATATATATCCAGTAACATGAAATGACTGGATAAAATGTCCTTTCTGGCATCTTCTATAGCTAGTCTTCACCTTGAAGAAAATGGGAAGAATTTCAGTTTGTACTGTTAACTACTTAAGGATTTTTAAAGATAGTTTCACATCTTTCACATGAGCCATTTAAATAAAGATTACAGTATCTAAAAGGAAGCAATCTAAAAGCATTTCTTTGACTAAATATTTAACTCAAACAAATCTTCAGTTTAATCACAATTGCATTCAAGAAGATTTCTATCAATATTTTTTTAATCCTGGAAGCTCTTTCAGAATAGTCAGTTCAGACTGAAAAGACATATTTAAGTGCAGTTGTTTAATGATACTTCCTTCAGGACTCCCCCAAAATCCTAGTGGTTTACTAATGGTTTTAGGCTAAGCAGCAAGGGATAGAACTTCAGACAACCAATAGTCAATTTGATAGGAACTATTTTCAGTGTTCCCACGTCACAAGAGGACGGAGGCAGAAAGGAAAGGAAATTAACTAGATTAACTAACACAGGCAGAAATCTCAGGCAAAATTTGCTGCAATGAATTTTACGTAGCATCAATGCCAACCAAACTAGATACCAATCCTGCCCTATCTTTCATTAAATGCCAATAAAAACAATTGCTCATTTAAAAACCCATTACTATTTTTTGGAGAATGGGGTGCTTGAGATCCTGCTATGAAAAATCTTCATTGCACGACTCAAGAAAGCTGTTCAACCAAACCAGCACAATAAACAAATGCAACAAACTGCCCCATTATCCAAATCTCTTCAATGAACTGTTTAGAGAAGGTCTGTCAGACAAAATGGGCAGACAGGAATATAGACAAGAGCACCAGCATCTGATCCTTTTGTTGAGATAATATTTCCGTGACACATCTGCTAGCTAGCAGGCATGTTCGCTGCTGCATTAGGAGACAGTGTGGCTAAACCACAACAAACTGGGTTTTCTAGATTTCTCCACAAAGGCTTCTTTCATGGCAAGAACAATCTAACCAAAGTTTTCTTCATGAAGGAAGTTCATCAGCAGAAATGAGATTCTGCAGAGAGGATTCAAGCCATGTGCAAAAGACGAGCAGTTTGGCTCTGATCCTCTCGACAGATCAGAACACTGTTGTAACTTCTGCACATGCGCTGCTCCACTGAGTTACAGCACAGCTTAGTGATGGCATTCCCTGAAGTTCCAGTTGCTATGGTTAACCAAATCCCACAGTTGCTAGGGAAGGTAACTTCCTGCTGGCTTCCCACTGACAGCCAAGTCAGTGGGGAAGCTAGCAGGAAATTGCAATTCCCAGGTGACTCACAAGCAAGCAGAGGCAGATAAGGTGACTGCTGTCAAGTGGGGAAGGTGCAAGGGAAAGATGAGGAAGGGTACACATATGGCCAGTGTGGTGCAAGCACAAAAGGGAAGGTGCACAAATGCGAAAGACTTGTGATCTTCTCTGCTGGCTTCCCTACTGATGGTCTGGGGAAGCGGCAGGGAAGGTCACAAATGGTAATCATGAGATCATGGGACACTGCAACCTGTCACATGTGTGAGCTGGTTATCAAGGACCCAGACTGTAAGGGGTGCTGGGACCGCAGGGGTGCTGGGACAGCCAGACTGTCCAGTCCATAATCACAATTGATTTAGCACTGCTGTAACTTCAAACTTCAGTTGCTGAATGAATGATGATAAGTGAAGGACTATCTGCCATAGCAATGTATCTGCAACTCATTCCGCCAATACCATGAAATGAAACTTGGAAAGAAGCAGATAGAAGAGGTAAATTTTTACATCTATCTTTACCATAAAATCGATACCGTACACAAAATTGACAAAGAAATATTGCATAGAACAGCAGCATGGCTCAGCTTTAATTGTGTAAAAACAATACTCCAACAAATGGGTAAGGCCAGGGTAAGAGCAAGCACCTTCAACACCATGGTTTTTCTAGCCATAATGTGAAGGGTGTGAAACAGAAAAACTTGGGTGTCACACAGTGTGCAATGGAAAGATGAACGCTAAAAATCTCTCTGAGATATCAGTTCACAAATAAGGAAATTCAGCTCAGCAATGAACTACCTTTAAAGGTGTCATAAAAACAGCATTCAAATCAGTGGTGGGTTTGTACCGGTTCGCCCCGGTTCGGGGGAACCGGTAGTAGTGGCAGCGGGAGGCTCTCCCCATCATCACTGTCATGCGTTCTGCACATGTGCAGAAGCACCGCACACAAGCGAAGCGAGCGCACACACGCACATCTAAGTAGGCAGGGCACATTGTACATTTACCTGACAATAGGTATACCTGGTGGCAGGGTGGATTTGATTTAAATCAAGTCGATTTAAATCATAATTTTTAAAGAGCAACTGTCATCTCTGTCCTGCAGCGGCTCCTCCTCTGACCCACTGTTGACTCACCGACAGTCCCAATATTGCAGAATATACAGCCTCATGCTACATAACTAAGCTCCATTTCATGCTGAATAAACTAAATTATTAATGTACCTTAAATAGAAAACTCTTTAGTTATTCCAAAAGCATTTTATTAAAATAAATTTGATAAAAATAAAAAAATCCGATTTAAATTTTAAAAATCATTTTTTTTAATTTTTAAAAAAAATCATTGATTTTTATCCACCCTGTCTGGTGGTGCCCCCAAAATTACATACCTCTACTTTACTGATCTCCCACAAGATGGAGGATATAGAGATGGCCTTGATGAACAGGGGAGATTTATTATCAAACCAATAGGGAGGGAAACATGGCTTGTGCCCAAACAATGAAGAAAGTATGAATAAATATCAAAGACACTCCCCTAATTCACATGAGTATAACAAAGAGAGGAGGTAAAATGTAATCATATTTGCAAGATTCTGATACCATGGCCAATCACAGTAAAAAGTAATTTGAATTTTAATGTGGACTTGATTTCTGATCTACATCTTGGGGCTGTCAGAGAATAGATTGCAAAAAGATCTTAGTCTCAACTGGAGTATTACCATGAAAGACCAAATAAAGTATAAGTATTGGCCAAAGTTGCAACTTGACATCAATGCTATCGAGGTGAATAAAGTAATAAAGTGAATATGATAGAGAAGGATCAGGCAAAAGGGCAGAAAATGTACGTGTAGTTTTAAAATAAGGGTTTCTAATGTCAAAGAAGCTATCCTATAGGATGCATGAGCTAATCTATGCCTGGTGGTCCTTGCCAGTCCATATATGGAATAGTCCATATAGGGAATGAAATGGAGCTGTTGTGTTCAATATAGGGACCAAATCTAAATGTCAAGATGATGATTACTGTTTAATTCTTGTTCTCTTTCCATCAGATACAAACAGTACCAGATTATGAATATCAAATTGTTCTGAAACATTTTAAGTGTATTTCTTTCCCTACTCCCAAGCAATCTTGACAAGATGTATGTGAACCAGGCAAGTACCCTACATACTTTTGAAAAGCCTGATCTGATTTCATTATTTAGAAATATTATTTGGAACATTATTTTATCAATTACTACAAAGTAACAGACTCCGTTCCAGTTACCGTATATACTCGAATATAAGCCGAGTTTTTCAGCCCGTTTTTCAGGCTGAAAAACGCCCCCTCGGCTTATATTCGGGTCACGAAAAAAAATGACTTTTTCCCTGCAACTGGCTCCCAAGGCTTGCTAGGGGCATGAGGGGGGTGCCTAGCAAGACTCTCTGCAGCCCCCTGGAAGCAAAAATGGGCTGGGGGGGGGGGCTTAAAGGGAGAAAGAAACAAAGAAATCCTCACGTTTAGGGAGATCCCATGTGCACTGAGCTTGAGTTGAGAGCTGATTGTAATTGGCTGCTAGCTAACCTTCTTGTAATTGGCTGCTAGCTAGTGGGTTCTCCCAGCTTGGCTGTCTCAGGAATTCTGGGAGTTGAAGTCCACAGGTTGTAAAAGGGCCACATTTGCCCAGCCCTGGTATCTCTTAACAGAGGCTTCAACTTGCCTGAAATTAGATCAAGCCAGTGACTGGGTGGGCGTGGCTAGCTGGTCATGTGATATATGTATATAGGGACTACTCAGAGGGCTGAAAAAAGTCATTTCTGACAGGTCGTCACACTTCTGACTGGTCCTCACACTTATGACCATCCTCACATTTATGCCCGTGCAGCATTCTTAAAACCATGTCACTCATTTCACAACTGCTTCTCTTCACCATGGTGACAAGATAGGGCAAAAACGTAAAATGTGAGGACAGTCGTAAGTTCGAGGACTGGTCACAAGTGCGAGGACCAGTCAAAAATAACTTTTTCAGCCCTCTGAGTAGTCCATATGCACAAAAGGACTACCCAGAGGGCTGAAAAAAGTGATTTTTGACAGGTCCTCGCACTTTTGACCAGTCTTTTTTTATTTTGAAATTTACCAGTAGCTGCTGCATTTCCCACCCCCGGCTTATATTCGAGTCAATGAGTTTTCCCAGTTTTGGGGGGTAAAATTGGGGGGGGGGGGGTTGGCTTATATTCGGGTCGGCTTATACTCGAGCATATACGGTATTTGGGCAGAGTGAAAAGCCAGAGTTAATTTCCAATCTTTCACTCAAAATTCTTCTAATCTATCCAATGCCTCTACTTTTATCTTACTAAAAAGACATTATTTCAATGTCCTAATTCCCTATTTCCTAACCTGCTGCTTTCTGACCTGCATGGCACTGCAACAACCAAAGTCTCCAGGAAGAATGGCCCTACAGCCTAGAAATGTGCTGACTTGGAGTTACTTCCTACTTAGAGAGTATCAAGTTGGAAAAGGCTAGTCTTAACTTTTAAAATATTTGAAGATAGACAGTGATCAATCTTACTAATTAATAGCTCCTTTTGCAAGCAATGCTTATCTACCAGATTTTGAAGGCACCACACAGCTACAATATCCAAACATTCAGAGTCCTATCATCAGGCTCAAAACTCATCCATAAGCCAATCTCAATAATTCTGAGATGCATCTCGAGTGTGACAGTGTACTAGCAAAGCAATAGTTTGCAATGTCTCCCTTTTTCTAGACTGCTCCCAGCACCCTCACCAATCCTCGTTTACCCAGGAAGACAACCCCAAATGTCTGACTCAAGTGCTCCTAAAGCAGGCCTCTCGCTGTTTGAATGGTGCCCTCAGGATAGCTAATGTTTCATTATTATACCGGTAGATGGTCGCCAGATGTTTAGACTGTCTTTGATATTTTTATTGAGTCCTTCCCAAGGATCTGGGATAGGCAGATGTTGTTTGATGGTGTTGAAGGTATCGTTGCAGAATGTAAGCTGTTCCAAGTGAAATTGCCTTTTACAATTGACTAATGGTTGTTTTGTCAATGCTCAAGTGGGGTCCAGATGTTTTAGAATTGTACCCAAGGCACCTATTACTATTGGTACTATAGTACTAATTTGATTTAGAGAGGTCTTTGTGTTTCTTCTCCTTTATTTTTTTTATACTCTTTGGGATAAAAAAATATCTCCAAGAATGTCAGGTCAGCTAGTCCCATTGGTAAGAATGCCAGGCAAGCTGTGCTCTGCTAGTCTCACCACCAAAGGAGTGTGTAATCTTACATTTACACCTTTTAAGTGAAAAGAGCTCAATTGTTAATTGACGCTTCAGCTACTATGTAAAATATTTTGAAAAAATGAAGCCACGAAAAAAGGCTTTTTATGGATTCATCTGGAAGAACAGATTCATGAGCAGATACCAATATCTTTGTTTTTAAATAAATGCACCATTGCTTTATATACATGGGGTGGGCAGTAATTCTGCACCCCACCCCAAGTGTACCTATATAATTACATGTAAACTATATTTGCTCACATTCTTAAAAGCAAATCATTAGCTTGGATGGAGGCTTGCCCAGATGGAAGTCTAAGGAGATTCTCAATCATCCAGGTCGCAGTTCTCTCAAAGGTGCTTTTTGTAAAGGCAACTGGACTTCCTTGAGTTTCTCCTTTAAAATATTTCACTTCTCATCCAAGAAACTTTTTTAGTTCAGAAAAAAAAAACAAGAAAGTCCAATTGCCTTTTGGAAAAGCATCTTTGGGATTGTCTTGTTTGAGGTTACTAGGATCAGAGGGCTGAGCTTCTAGGAATCTACTGTGAATTCCCCTGGCCGTTGTGAAATGCGTAGCAATCAAAACTGTTGCTATAAAATACCTACGTCAATTAGAACCATAGATTTGAAAGGTACCTCCAAAGTCAGCTAGTCCACCTCCAGGCAGGGCAAAAAACCCATTAAAACGCTACCAATAACCTGGCATGAATTTTGGCTTGAAAACATAGATGAGGACATTTAATCAACTTCCAAGACAGCCAGTTCCCTTCTCAACAGTATGCTGCACTGTCAGGAAATGCTTCCTAAATGTTTTGTTACCCTTTTTTTCCTTATAACCTGAACCCAAGAGTTTAGTTTTTTCTCTATTTTTGCTTAATTGTTTTTCAAGCCTAGGTGATTTTTTGATGGCTAGGATCACCCAAGCCATTAAAAGCTTGCAATTACACTTTCCATGTGTTTACAGGCCACAGATGCAAGATGTTCATCACTAATATAAATGACAGCTCTTCGAATATACGAAGACAGCTGACATCTCACACCTCATCAGTCCTAATTCCAGACGAAACATTCCTAATTCCTCCAGTCTTCCTCATTGACTTGGTCTGCATGAGCCAATGATTCAAAGGTTCCTCTGTCCAGATGTAGCACCTTCCTGGAGGAAACTATCAAAGTCATCCTTATCTATTTATAGAATAGTCAACCCAGAAGTTTTGAGATTTAGAAACATCTCAAAACATAATACCTTTGCATGCATGAATCTAAGGTGGGGAAATATGTTTCAGGCTTCAGTATAGCAGGAACCAGGCCTTTATCTCTTTATAAGCATAGCTATAAAGAGCTATCAGACATGGATTTTATTGAAACTAGGACTTTTCTGTGGTAGCACCCAAACCTTGATTCATACACTCCAGAGAAGCTTTAATTAGCATGAGCTTCACTTCATTACTGAATCTGCTCGTGCATTCTAAACAAAATTCTCATCTCTTTATTTTATAGCTTTGTTGCCATGGAAATGTGAAAAGAGGAAGGTAATTTTGCCATATAGTCATGTCATTACTCATATCACTATTCATACTATTAACTCTTATTTTTTTCCCGTCTACCTTTTATCCATACCTGACCCCTTTTTTCTTTCTTGTCCATTTCACTAGCCCAGGGGTCCTTACATTTTATGGTGCCAGGAACCTTTAAAATAACAAACTGTGTGAGAACAATCCTCTCCATGAATAATACAGACTGTAATGTTGGGACCCCCAGAAACAATAAATGATGTTGATCTCCTTCAAATCTCTTCTTGATTCATGAACTATGGTTTAAAAACTGCAGATCTAGCCCCTTAATACTGCCAAGAACTGATGCAGAGAATCTAGATCTAAATCTGTATGTATATAACTACTTTATTAATTTCATAGATTAGATTCAAAAATACTTCTGACTCATTGGATCAATGCGTGAATGTTTAACACTTCAGTATAATCAAGACAGCCACTGCTCAAGACACAGGAGGTGTATACATACACTGGAAGGAATGCTCATTAAACCTGACAGCCACCTCTGGGTAACCATTTATTATTATGCACTGCATATCCCATAATAGTATAGCCCCCAAGATTGTGATTCTTACATATTCTCTTGTTTTTCAGCAGCTATAAACCAGCTGAGGCAAAACTGAAGTCGGTTGCCATTTCATATTATTTATTGATTGGGCAAACTAATTTACTAAGATAACCTACCCTTTTGACATTCTGTCATTCCGAATAATATAAATTGTTGTTACAGTTCATAACATAGTACCTGATAGAACTTCCCTGACCACAAAGTTTCAGCACTGAAAAGGCAGAAGGATGCTTTCAACCCAAATATTTGAGTGCACAGTCTTTCAACAGGGCCTTGACTTGTCAACCCACATCAGTCAGCATCATCACCTAGTTCCAAGGTCTAATTTCTAACTTGCCAGTTTTGTTTCTAAATTTAGAAATACATGCAAGATGCATCGGAGTTTTTTTGAAGCCTAATAATCGCTGAAACAGGGAGTATACCAAGTTGTCATTTGCATAATGGCAAAATGCAGTAATCAGGAATCCAAGACAGTTTATAATGGGTAAATGGTCATTACTAAAAATATTATGTTCCACATAATATTGCTGCCTCATTTTGGTGGGAGGCTGTTCCTGGGCGGAATGAGTGAAGAACATTGCTAGTATATGCCAAGAGTGTATATTCCTAACAAGGTGACCCTAGGTGTGAAGGACATCCCAACTGCCAAATTAAAGCAAGCAGGCCTCAAATTGGGCAGCAGCAGTAAAGGAAGATGCTGGAAGCAGACAATCACTTGGAAACAAAGGTATCAATTCAGAATCAGGGATAAAATCTATTTATGTGATTGCTAGAAGTTGAAAAACTACTTGATGGCATATAATCAATCAATCAGGATATATGGTAGCCAGCATCCATCTGCACATCCTCTCCATAAAAACAGAAATCCCAGGAAAACTGTCATAAATCTATATTCAATTCCTTCTATTCTTTATTCTTTATGGAACCATCTCAGAAAGGAAATGTGCTTTTTGCAAAATATATATGTTTCTTCCTAGTCTGAATAAAGGAATGTTGGAAGTGAAAAGATTAAAAACCACCCCAAATGCCAATGAATTCTTGCTCCATTCCATATAATCCAGTGTCTGGTGATGAATACAGAATGGCATTTTCAGCATTCTGGAGCTTTTAACAGCAACAAAATTTACCATTTGTGGTGAATATAATTTCAATAAGATGGCCGGGAAGAATATTTCAAGACAATAAAATAACTGAGAGATATAAAGACAGCTGCACAAAAGCCATTCATCTTATCCACTGCAGTGGACAAGAGAAAAGTGCCATCACAAAGCAATTACCATAAACTACTGATTCTTAAAAATATAGTACTTTTTACTAAGATCTGACAAGGATGAAAGGTTCTTCCAAAAACTTGTCATATTTGAAGATTCTCTACATTCAACATTTATATTTTGAATAGGCCTACAGTAAACAATGCAGATGCTGAAAATATTGGGAAACCTATTAAAAAGTGCCTGATTCAAGACTCAGCTTGGAATAGGCAATGAACGATGCTCATTATCTGAGTGCATTTCTTGATTTAGACCACAGGAACACGGGCAAACACTGCTTCACACCCAATTACTCAGGTCTTGCTTGGATTCAGGAGTATTCATAAGAAGGGTAAAAAGAGAGACAGTGGCCAAAAAAGTCCTATCCTTTTTTTTATGTGCATTGTGACCTTTTTGTACTCTCCTGTTTGGGTCTGTCCTCTAGGATTAAAAGCCATGTTGCAGTTTTACCTACTGTAAAAGAGAAATAGAAAGCTAGAGACTACTTTAACAAGACAGAAATATATAGGACAGAAGCATCAAAGCCACAGGTTCACAAAAAGTTATTTAGAATTGCTGATCTGCCCTATATTGTCCATTCTGGATTGAATCAATAACCAAAAATAGGTTCCCTTCAATATTAGATGGTTTGATTGTTTTAATTATAGCTTCTATTTTGCATCACATGTTTAACATTCAAAGAGGTGCCCTTAGGTTATCTTACATTTTACAGGTCTGGCTTAAGCAGTGGCAGAAGTCACATCGTCATCCTTAGGTCATGGTTTATCAAATTAGCTAGAATTGGATAGTTTTCAATAACTGTGAAGTCCTTGGTGCTCTCTGAGCTTCGCTGCTTGCTTGTGGATATTTCATTACTTGCTTAGAGAATGTAGAATAACAAGAGTTGGAAGGGATCTTGGAGCTCTGCTACTCCAACCCCCTGCTCAGGCAGGAGACCTTATACCATTCCGGACAAATGGCTGTCCAATCTCTTCTTAAAAACCACCAGTGATGGACATCCACAACTTCTGGAGGCAAGTCATCCCACTCATTAATTATCTCCATCGTTGGGAAATTTCTCCACAGATCTAGGTTGGAGCTCTCCTTGATCTCTCCATTATTTCTTGTCTTGCCCTCAGGTGCTTTGGAGAATAGATTTACCCCCTCTTCTCTGTGACAGCTCCTCAGATATTGAAAGACTTCTATCATATTGCCCCTAGTCCATCTCTTCATTAGACATTAGACAAACCCAGTTCCTGCAGCAGTTCCTTCATCATGTTTTAGTCTTCAGGACACTAATCATTTTTGTTGCTCTTCTCTCCACTCTTTTTAGAGTCTCGACATCTTTTTTGTGGTAACCAAAATGGGATGCAGTATCCTTAATTGACAAGGGATCCACCCTAAGACTACCTGCTAGAACAAGAACATACAGTAAATCACTACAAAATTTACCTTTGCCCTCCCGTTGTCCGTAAGCTACAAGACAAGACAATTGTTTGCTGCAACAATACTTTGGAATTCAGCCATCAAACGATTGTGATGGTTCCACAGGAAACATTTAAATAGGAGAAAGAGGGAAAGGAGCACAAAGGAAGAATAATTGGATGAGAAGCAATTGTGCTGAGGAAAGAACATGTAATGAAATGAAACAAAGAGTTTGGATTATACTTAACATATTATATATCACTATTCTCATCTGACATGTTTCCTGCTCTAGAAATACCGGTATATCTTGTCTATCTACCTTACCCTTAATATTGTACTTTACCTTACTTTAACAACATAATTGCTTACCGAGAAAGCACAATTAAGTTAGACACAAAACTGGGATGATAAATATAGTACCACTGGGTGCTTAAAAAAAAAACCTTAAAAAGAGGCTAAGTATGGAGATCGTGTTGATGCTCATTTGTTTGTACCGTACGTCCTTTTGAGTCAGTGCTGACTCTTTGTGACTGTCGGGATAAGTCCCTGCACTTTTCTTGACCCGATTTCTAGAAGTGGTTTGCCATTGCCTGCTACCTAGGACTAAGAGGGTATGACTGGCGCAAGGCCACCCAGCTGGCTTTGTGCCCAAAATGGGACTAGAACCCATGGTCTCCCAGTTTCTAGCACTCTCTGATCTAGAGGCTGGGTAAAGGAACGGATACAATTCATACATTGGTAGTGGAAATGAGGATTTTCCTTCTGCTTTTTGCAGTCTCAACAGATGTGCAAAGCTATTATGGAGAAGGTTGCTTTTAACCAAGAAAGCAGCCTTTAGAGTGCTAGGATGTCTCTAAAAGAGAAAAGCTGCATTAATGCCAGGAGTCTGGCACTCTTGCAGTAAATGAATATAGCTTGCGGGTAGGCTCTATATGAGGAATAAGCACAGCTAACTTTTCAAACGACCACAGCCAAGCGGTCAGACAAAAAAAAAAATAGTAAAAAGATGTGTTGGAGGAAAAGCACTGGTTTAAGTATGTTCTAAATTTAGGTCCTCATTGGGAGTTCTTTGGAAGATCAAAATTACTGCCTGTCCTCAAAACCTCTACATAAAAGGGCCACGCTAAAATGTAAATTTACCGTAATTGCAACGTGACAATCCAGCGCCCTGAAAACACACACTGCTTTTTTATGCTGCATTATAGTTATCCTTTTTTTTTTTAGGGAGGGGAGAGAAAGAACACCTATCAAATTACACATACATGAAATGACTTCCAAGTAAAAATCTCAGTTTAAGAACTGGCTAAAACCGTGATGGCAAACCTATGGCACGCATGCCATAGGTGGAACGCGGAGTACTCTCTGCGGGCACGCGAGCCGTTGCCCCGCTCAGCTCCACCGCGCATGCGCATGCACCTCCCACCAGCTAGCTGATTTTTGGGTCTCTGATGCGGGAGCTGGGCGCATGCGGGAGATGCATGTGCATGCTCTGGGGGTCTTGCGCACATGTGCGGGGGTGGGAGGGGGTTTTGCGTGCATGTGTGGGGAGTCGGGGAAGCCCAGAGGGGAATGGACATCCCCCGCACCAAAATGGGCTGCGTGGAGGTGCGGCGCCCTCCCCTCCGCAGCCTGTTTTTGGTCCGAGGAGGCTTCAGGGAGGCTTGCCAGGCCCAAAACGGTCCGTGGGAGGGTCATGCGTGCATGCATGGAGGGGGCTGGGGGAGCGTGGGGGTCATGCGCGTTTGCACAGGGTGGCGGGGGAGTGTGGGGGTCACACGTACATGTGTGGGGGGATGGGGGAGTGCAGGGGGTTGCACGCTTGCATATGGGGGCAGGGGAGTGCAGGGAGTCACACACGCATGAGCGTGGATGCGGGGAGCACCGGGGAGGTCACACAGACATGCATGGGGCAGGTGGGGGGGGTCACGCACACATGTGCGGGGGAGGGAGGCATTGCATTATGGGTATGGGCATGCGTGTGCGTGCACCCCCCTTGCGCTCCCCCCGTTTTTGGCACGCAATGGCAAAAAGGTTAGCCATTACTTGGCTATAAAGTAAGTCTATTAGCTATATTAATGATTTGCCATCTCCGCATATTATCAGTGCAGTGGTGGGATTTCAGCGCTCCTTTCTCAGAGTGATAGTTCCGTCAGAGGCAACTAAGCAGGATTCTTAATTAAAGACCCCAGGGTTTGAGGTAAATAATTAGCCCTGACCACAGAAGAGCAAGAAGGGGAAGCCATTCAAAAACACAGATAGGAAGCATTTATTTTGAACCATCAGCCTCACGGAAACATTGTGAACTAGTAACTTAATCCAGTTAGGAATGTCGACTTTGTGCAATTATAAGTTTTACTGGCACAGACAAATTCATTCCAATGCATTTATTGGGACTTACTCCCAGGTCAGTGTGTAATGGTAAAAAAAAAAGGCAGGTCTTAACTTCCGCATTTACAGTTATGGAATCTGAAGATAAAAATATGTGCGGTATTTGTTGCTAAAACAATTTCTTCTGATAAGAGAGTAGAAATATGCCTTAGCTTCAAGGATAAGGAAGAAGGGGAAAGTAACTTAGTTATAACTTAATCAGGAAATATTCCAAATATCTGATTTATTCTACTGTACTAGAATTTTCTGAGATAACGGCATTCATTACTGATTTATTACCGTTTAAATATTACCTACTGATAGGATACTGGGTAGTTTACAATATATAAAACTAAAAACGTCCATTAAAAGATTAGCATTTCTTGGAGGTTGATGCGCTAAAGAAACCCTGGGGTTCTATGAGAACTTGCCAGGAAAGACAACAGGCAACATAAATTCACTTAAACGCATCCATAGTAATTTTTATAAATAACAGCAGAAAGGGCAAAAATGATGTCCAAGATCTTTACCTAGGGAAATACCTTGGTCACACAGTGTTCTCCTGTGGGAAAACCTCACCGTTACCATTTTGTTCATATCCACTCTTGCTTTCTGCCCTTTCCTTGAGTAAGCTCACCAGGAAGGAGCAGAGAGGCAGGCCATACTTAACTGGCCCTATTGTTATAGACAAGGAAATTGGTGGCAATTAAGGACAAAAGTTTTATTTCCAATTTTCTATTTCTAGAACCAATCTTCCTTTCCTTTCCTTTCCTTTCCTTTCCTTTCCTTTCCTTTCCTTT